>JABUQX010089817.1:0-12500 GCA_015478945.1 Trachelipus rathkii
CAGAAAAGAGAGAGATAATAAAAAAGTTTCATTTTTATAACATTAATTTTCATTGAAAAAGAGCGTTATATAAATACAAGAAAACATAAGTTATTTTTAATATATTACATTTATCATAATCAGAGAACACAGGATTCAACATAACTTGGGTAACGTTCTATATATCTCTCTAAAGATTCAACACCGCGTTTGAAATAGACTTTAAATGAAACAAAACCCCCCCTTTCAGCAACGCCACAATTTTTCGGCATAATTCGATTCAGCAGCAACTCAATTCTCTCATACAAGAGATAAGTAAACTCATCCAAGCTATAGTTTATTGAACGCAACTCCTGTTACTATCATTATATGCGGGAAACCCAATGTTTTCGGTGTAAATATCATAGATTACACCAAGTGAGCTATATGTATTAGTCCTCAAAGTATGTTCAAGGATCGTAAGATGCGATGTTTAATGTCGTTTTTTATATTTTAGCAATGCTGTATATTTTCAGATGTTCGAACTGTGAAACCTACACGTACGCATGAAGGTCACACAATCGATTGGTTTCCAGTAGTGGCGTACATCAAGGGGTTTTAATATTGTCACACGACCAGAACACAACGTCTATTCTATTAGAACCACTTACCTTTTACCCCTCCGAAGGCACTAAGCGTCGATCTTTCCGATAACAAACACTTATCCTCTACCTATGGCAGCTGCGATTGTTTCGATAATCTTGATGATCCGATCAAGCACAACGGAATAAAGGTTATTATTTGACCCTTCTGGCAGGAATACAAGCAATGTAGCGACCGCCATTATGTTTAACGATTAAATATTAATGACACATCGCGTTTTCTTAACTTTGAACTCCTCTTGAAGATATCAACAAGCGTAGAGAGGCCGGGCGATGTCATCGCATCAGCAGGCGAAAAATATCCTACTGAAGAAAATAGTATTTAATAAACATTCCTTAAAGGTAATGAGATTCTTTCTATTGACCAAAAGAATCAGAAGAAAAGTAAACAAGAATACGGATTACACGAACGATACCATATCAGTTCAAAAGGGTATATATATTCTCGTTGACAACAACAACAACAAACAAGCAACAACAACAAACAACAACAACAACAACAACAACGAACAACAACAACATATAGCGCAAGAAATAAGTTCTTTATATACTATACCAACCAATTATGTTGGACGTAACAAAGTTTTCGCATTAATAAGAGCTAACATAGCATTACGCCAGAACTAGGAATATTAACTGTACAAGTGACAAAACCTAAACACACCTTACGCCTGAATAAACAACTCAACATTACCAAAGTTTCCATACTTAACAACTAAGTAAAGTGCCTACACAGCTTAAAAACGTACCTGTTCTGCACATTTTTCAAACACTATCTCTAACATATCAATGATTATTTAATATATTAACACTATTGATTTACTTCGCGTTTTGAGTATCATTTCGGATATAACGTATAGCAGACAAAAATGAGTTCTTTATATACTAAGCCCAGCGAATATATTGCTAACATAAAATGTTTTCACGATTAATAACGCTAAGCATAGCATCATATGAAATTAGAAAATAATGTACAACGACAAATCTAACTCAACTTACACACGAATAAACAGTTAACATTAACAAATGTTTCACACTTAACACCTTAAAGTAACTAACATTGCATAACGTAACCTGTCCTGTTCATACGTTTTTCCAAGCATATCTCTTAACATATTAACGTTAATTTTACCATATGACCATACTAATATTAACAATAATTTATCATAAACCTTGTCTAATTTATCATACAGAAACCAACGAATTTTAAATAAAGCATAACAAAAGTTTTAATCCACACATAACACAAAAATAAAGTTCTTTATAATACTAACCATCGAATATATGCTAACGTAAACACGTCTTTTAAATAATAAGAGCTACATTTAATAACCTAACTAAGAATATAATGTACAACGACAGTTCTGACTCAACATAAGTAACAGAATAAAGTGCTCCATTACTTAAGGCTCTTTTTATCAACAGTAAAAGAAGGTCGGTATCTACATTTCTCTCATAAACTTCATCAATAATGACATGAGAGACACCTCTCCAACATATGCAAGTTTAATTTTACATTAAACTCGGTAATATTTAACAAAAATTTAGCATAACCTGTCTCAAATCATCATACTGACAAAGAATATAATGCTAGACGTAACAAATTTTTTACATCAACTTCGTAAATTTAAACAAAAAAATTCATCATAAACTTACTTTCAACATTTTAGTTCCAAGCGCATACTTGTAACCAACGGTTTTTAACCAACATAACTAAAAAATAAGAAAAGTGTTATCGTATTGAAATAACATACAAGAATAAACTTCATTGAATATTAAATATCAACAGTAAAAGCGTAATAGTTTACTGATTTTAAAGCAGTAAATCAGGAAATCAGTAAATCAAACCACCCATGCCCCGGCAGTCCCGCTACCAACTCCACCCGCCCTGTGATCTATTGAATCTATTGATTCAATGTCACATTTCGAGTATTCATTTTGGATAAACATAACATAAAAATAAGTTCTTTATTATACTAACCAACGAATAACCCCCTAAAAAGCCCCCCAAACCCCCCCCAAAGGGGGGGGTTTTTTTTAAAAAGCCCAAAATCCCAAAAATAAAAAAGCTATCTTATCATAACCGCCACTAAGAATATAATGTAACAAATGCCAAACCTAACATACCTCTGCGTATGATAATCAGCTAACATCTTTGAAAATTCCTCTTATAAAAGGTAACGTAAAGCTAATCTATCATACAAGTACTCGATATGGTTTCCACTTTTCTCGTCATATCAGCAACAGGTAACCATGCCGTATCATCTAACAAAATCCCTTAACAAAGTGGACCATCTTACCAAAGATTACCAACATCTGGATACTATGAAACTGACACTAATCTCGTCATAATGTGTCCACTCGTGTTCGAATATAACATAATTTGACCTATGAATAAACGTAAGACTTTAGTCAAATTTCTAGGGCAAACCTAACATTTACTCAACAAAAACTTAACCCAGGCTCACGTTTCATAACACATTATCGTCAGTTAACACAGTAATTATCTTTACCAAAAACTCATCATTTCTTTAACAAATCACTGTGTTATTTTCGCAAATTTGGTCATATTAAAAGATTTAACATAACGTACCTAGCTACGAATAAAAATATTTTCATTAGCAGAAAGGAGAATGTCAAAGAGAAATTATCCTTCGCGAGAGAAAACCTCTGAGGGATGCGCCCCCTTGAAAGAATGTGAATCCTGAGAGGGGGGATCACCCCGAAGGGGTGTAAGCGGGCTTCAGGCTGAGGCCTTACCCCTCCTTCGGAGGGGTAATTTTATAGTAATCTAGAAAATCTGTGTGATAATGATCATTTTTTGAGAACGAAGGAGCTCTTGCGCTACGAGGAAACGTCAAAGTTGCCAAATGTAATTTTTTTTTTCAACTAAAAGATATCCAAAGGGTAAATAACACGGGATGGACAGAGTTTGGGGTTTTCTCGCCTACCGGGGATGACGGGACGACGGGGCCTCTGTCCCTCCGTTCGGCTCGAACCCCCTAAAAAAGGGAAATAAAAGAAAATTAACATTTTCTACAGAGCATTAAATAAAAAAAACAATTTGATCAAAACTTTTGCTCTCGTCGTAATACTGCAGAAATGGAAGGTTGATGAGAGCGTACGCTGCCAGACCTAAGATTATACTAATATTTAAGGTGTTATTAATAAATATTAAAAAATAATTTTTTTTTGAAGTTTTCAATCGATTGAATTCGCTTGCTGAAATCGAATAATGTTTAATTTTATTTCCTGAGCTTTTACAGTTTTTTAGTTACATGCATGATGCTTTCGGGAGGCTGGCCTAATTTTATATGATTATTATTTTTATTATTGTTATTATTAGCAGAAATTATTAACACTACCACTTTATCATTAACACTAGTTTTATCACTAATTATATTATTAACTATTAGTAGATTGTAGAGTGAATCCAATGTTTATACTATGGTGAATCCCAATTTCTAGCAACCACCATGTATTGAACAGCCCTCTTGTTGAGCCATGAAAATGAAGAAGATTCGGAGGCATCACGAACACACAGTTTACAACCTATATGAATCTTGATTTGATCAGATTAAAACAATCGATGAAAGTATTCAAATATAAATTTCCAAATTTTCAGAAGTTCATTATCTCAAATTTTTATAGCTTCACCGAAGAAATCATGAAGTTATTTTAATTCTAAAAGTTGAAATTTAATTTTCATTTAATCAAATACTTTTTTTGAAAGCAAATTTAGTTTTTGAAAACATCAAAAATTTCATTCTTCTTCTTTCAAAGTCTTCTCCGATGTTATTCCATCCACATCCCAATAGCTTGTCAAGTGACACGATAAGGATAAGTGACACGATCTTGCAGCCCCTTCTAATTTCTTTCTTCACTGAGACTATTTAAAAATTAAATCATTTCTTTTATCTTTTCCTATGCCTTTTCTCCTCTCATCAAACCCGCTTCAGGTGTCTTCGTTTATTTGCTCCAACACCTTGTTCTTTTTAATCCCTTCTTCCTTAAGTATATTTTATTCCATGTCTCAATAACGAAAGGTTTCAATTAAACAAACAGTTCATTCATTTATTCTTCTCATACCTAATAACTAAATTAACTTCGGTTCCAAAATAATCTCAAAATCTTACAATTTTTGTAACACTTTCACCCCAAATTCCTCTCCTCTCGGTCTCTCGATCATGCAAGAGTTTGAAGACCTTAAATGCGCTACTCGAGGCAAGCTTATACGTCACTCGCATAAAAATATTGTTTGGAAGAGTCTAACCATTGATAGTGATAAGGATGATTATTAGATAGGCCTAGTGATTAATAATTATGTTAATAGTGGTAATGGTAGTGATAGTGATAATATTAATAATAACACCCCTCCTTGAACAGGACTCTGCCCGTGAATGGTGGTACCATTTGTAAAAAAAGAAAGAAAGGAAAAAAATGTATTCTTTCCTTTTTAAATTATTTCAGGGAACCATCTTGTTATGGAAATCACTTCTAAATTTTACTCCTTTCCACACCATGCATCCATCAAGAAACTTCTTCAGGTTTTTCCTTTTGTTGTGCGATCAAATTTGAATTGGCTTCCTAACATAAAGATATATCCAAGATTTTTAAAAGCGCAGATTATATGGAACAGAATCCCTCACACCATAAAATCGAAGTCCTAACAATAGTCCGCAAGTCACTCTCGCTACTAATTCTCTCTACTACTTCATATCTTCCCAAAACCATAGTCCTTGTCCGATTTCTGGCATTGTCTCCATTCTATGTAATAAAATCTTCTACTTACAGTAAATATCACTAAATCTTTGTTTTCATAAAATCCCCTTCTGGTCTAATAGAAAATTCTTCATTTATGTGATGCGCAGCATTGAACGATCCTTAATGGCCTTTTTCTTTTATCGAAATCTTGCTGAGACGCTATCATCTCATTTCATCAACTATTTATCATCATTATGCATCCAAAAATTCGATACCTCTGTATCGGTCCCATCATTTTCTCACCACTTAATTCTTTTCAACATCAATTTGCAGAGTCCCAGCAATTCCCACCAAATACCTCTTCACCTTGATGCCAAAGTTTGTCAACATAAGATCAGTCCAGTTTCTCTTATCTTCTGCCTCTGAAATAGCTTTCTTTAGGCTGAACAGACTATTGGCCTACCTTAGAATATTACAGTTGGCATCCTTCAGAGGATTCTAGACCTGCCTTTGGTCCATACAGCATTATTTCTACTCTCAATCAGGTCGCACCCGTTAAGAGACAAGCAATTTTATTCGAGAAATAAGTTAAAAGTCTTGAATAGCCCTTAAAGAACATCGAATACAAGAATCGATTTTATTTTTTTGTCGTAGTTGTTTTTACTTTCAGCAAGTATTTAGTTTTATTACATTAATGGTTTAAATTTCTCACAGGTTATATAAAAAACAAACGATATGGAATATATGCCAAACCTAGTTCTTTTTGGGTGTTCGGAACTCTGCTAAATGTTATATTTATTTTAATTTTTCAACAATTTTATATTTACTGAACATTCTCTAAGGAATCACAAATATGTGGAAAATAAATAAGAATATTTAAGGAAGGATAGTTTCCTTTATGTTTTTTTTTCATGTTTGATGAAAATATTTCTGAAATATGCTTGGTCCATTCCGAAGCACAATAAGAATATACATGAAAATAACATCGGGGTATAAAGTTTCTACAGTAATAATTCAGTCAATATACACCCAAATTTGAAACTACGCCCAACAAAAGGAATATTTTATCACTATGCATGATTTAAATTGATCTCCAAACTAGCAGTATAGTGACCTTAAGTGCTTCAAAATGACTAAGCCTCTGAATAAAAGAGCAATGAATATTGGACAAAATATTAGTATGAAATACAAAGGCCAAAGGCAGTTTAAGTATAAACTTTCAATGAGTAAAAAGGAAATGGAACACAACAATCATATTTAAATTCAGTCTACTAGGTCATGATGGACCAGTGGTTCAAGTAATATATGACATAAGACAAATCTGAAGTCAATGATTTGTCTCGAATATACAAAATTTTCATACTTTGCAAGATATCCAAATGAAATATCTGAGGGTAACCAAAAATTAAACCAGCAAATTCGTATACGTGTCGTGAATAGAGAAGGATCAGTGATATGGGTAATGCCGCAATAATTCACTAACAATACAAAGCAGTCATAGTGTAATGTGTATTTAATTGATAATTTTCTTTTTTTTCCTCATTTCAATGTCCAGAGACCTATCAAATTTCAATAAGTAAGTTCCAAATTAATGGGCGATATGTACACGTCGTTTAAAAGTCAAAGGAAGTGTGTTTCAGACTTTACCAGACTAAAGATTGAACATAGTGGTTAAGTCTGGGGTCATAGAGTTGGACAGACACAGGATGAGACTGTAGAAAGACGAGTTACACGAGCTCTCCTCAAAGGAGGATGTATACGACTAGTGATTTCAGAAGGGCAGTGTCCATTGTAATAGCGAGGAGTATGATGGAGTATAAGGAGTGTGATGCAACAGTGCTAGGGGCGGAAAGACTGAACATAGAAAGTGAGAGCAGGAAAATCAATAAGATGAAAAGCCCTACACTCCACATTCAGAAGGCAATCTGTGAGAGTTGAACCACCCCAGAATTTAAGCATACTCCATACAGGGCCGAGCAACACCCTTATAAAGAGCAAGTATCTGAGGTGGAGTAAAGAAATTCTGAAGGCTCCACAGAACACCTAACATCTTATAAGCTTGATTAGAAAGAGTAGTAGTTTGATCCTACAAAGAAAGGTCACGAGAAAAAGAAACCCCAAGAATGTTAAGAATAGATGAAGGTTCGAGTTGTTTTCGAAAAAAAGATAGTATAGTTAGTGCTAAATTGTGAGTAGAAAGATGAAAAAAAAAAAAACGATTTTTGGAGTCTTTGAATACAACCATGTTTTCTCTGGTAAAAATAGATATTCGACAAAGATCAAAGGTCATTTGCTCCAAGGTCACCCTCTAGCATGAGTTAACTGATGTTGGGTGGGACGTCTTTCAAAATTAAAGGAGTAATGAAAGGTGAAGTCAGAATTGGAATGGATGAGTGATGAAATAACAGAGATGTCATTAACGAAAAGTAGAAAAGGTTTTGGAATAGTACAAACCCTGAGGAACACCACTATTAATTGTTTTAAAGGATGAACGGTGGCCGTCTACAACAGCTGCTATAAAAAGACCGGAAAGGAAATCAGGGAAAAAGATAGACACTGAATGAGGAAAATTTAGAAATAAAAGCTTTGTGCCAAACCCTATTGAAGGTTTTCGACGTGTCCAATGTTACAGTGAATGAGCATACGCTTCCAGCAGGAAGGAAAGGTTGGGTATAGGAAAGGTTAGGCATAGGAAAGGCATAGACGATATAGTTTACTAAGGCAAGATGCAAGCTTGTATCACAAGTTTTGAGAACTACAAGAGAGATACCGTCAGGACCATCCATACGCCATCTTAATTCTAAGCTCATAGTGAGCAGAAATAACATCTTTAGAAGAAATTACAATATTATGCTCGAGTTATAGGTGGTGGAGGAGGAATTGCTCCGGAATCGTCAAAAGTGAAATTGGAGGCAAAGGTTTGAACGAAGAGTTCGGCTTTAGGGTAAGGTAAAACGGAAGTTGTGCCGTCGAAATGTACTAGAGGGAAAGAGAAAGAATAAAGCAAAGTTAAAGTTCCCATTTTTTTGCACAATACCAGAAAGTGTGAGAGAAAGGGGGACCAGAACGATCGTTCTTTTGCCTATATAGGAACGATTTTTAAAGTCATAGAGAATAAATTTTGAAACGATTCCAAGATTAAATAGAAGTATACATAAGACTTGCAACAGTGTTTGCTACAGTAACTCTTAATAAACTACTAAGCTTCAATTATATTTTATTTATTTATTTAATATTGAATGCCTAAGAATGTATTCTTTAATAATAATAATAATAATAATAATAATAATAATAATATACATATATATATATACAATAATAATAATAATGGATTTGGTGGTGTAAGAAGAAATAAGGTAATTTAGAGATGAAGTAATAGGTAGAGTGAGAAAGCTGAAGAATGGTAAATCCGCAGGTATAAATGGAATTACTAGTGAAATGGCCAAGAATGGAGGTAAGATTGTGAATGACTGGATATGGAAGTTGTGTAAGTGTTTATGGAGGGTATAGTTCGGAAGGATTGGAGGAAAGCAATAATAGTACACTTATCCTTAGATAAGGGAAACTAAAGGGGGAATTAATTTATTGTTGTAGGGAAGATATATGCTGGTACTTTGGTTGAACGCGATTTGAGTGATTGAGGGACTGATTAGCGAAGAACAATGTGTATTTATAAGTGGTAGAGGATGTGTAGATCAAATCTTCACATTGAAACAAATGAGTGAGAAAATGAGAAAAAAGATGAATAAATTGTATTTAGGTTTAATGGACTTGCAACAGGCGTATGAGAAGATTAATAGAGAAGATCTGTGGCAGGTGTTAGTGATATATGGTGTTGGTGGTAGACTTCTGAATGGAATCAAAAGTATGTATGACGATAGTGAAGCGTGTGTAAGAATAAATGCAGTCAAAAATGAATGGTTTAATATTAATAGTGAAGCGAGGGAGGGATGTGTTATGTCTCCTTAATTTGAATATGGATGGGGTGATAAAAGAATTTGAGGTAGGGGTGGTAAGAGAAGGTGTTAGACTGATGGAGAATGGAGAGTATCCTGCTTATTGTATGCTGATGATTTAGTTTTGTGTGGTGAATCTGAAAAAAGTTTGAGAGGATTGGTAGAGGGGTATGGCAAGGTGCATAAAAGGAGGGAGTTTGAAAGTAAATGTAGGTAAGAGAAATTGATGGTAGTGAGTGAAGGGAGTCCGCGGTGTTAAATCATGCTGGATGGTGAGCAATTGGAACAAGTCTCTGAGTTTAAATATTTAAGCTATATGTTGGATGAAAAGAGAACGGATGATTCAGAATGTATTAGGAAAGTTGTGGATGGTAGGAGGGTGGCTGGTGCAATTAAATCGTTGTAAATACAAAGATACTAAGTCTTCGGTGCTCTAGGGTTCTGCATGAAAATTTGTTGTTCTGGTGATAAAGTAAATTAGTGAAACTATGTTGTGTAATGGGAGGTATAGATCTAAGGTAAAATTTGTTCAGATGAATAATCTTAGGGGCGTATTAGGTGGGAGAAGAATTGATAAAATGAGTTAGGAACGTGTGGGGAGTTGTTTAGTGTAAAGATAGGCGTAAATGAAAGAATAAACGGGTGTATAAAGATGGTTTGGTCATATAGAAAGGATGGATGAGAGTCGGTTGGTAAAGCAGATGTATAGTGGTGAATGTGCTGGGAATCGACCGGCTAGGAGAAAAGAAAAAGTGGGTTAAGTCAGTAAAGGAGTCTGAAGAAAAGGAATGCGAGTTTGGCAGAGGTGCATAATAGGGGTGAATGACGGAGCTTTGTGAAGAGTATTTTGTGGGCCTGGCCCAAGAGTTGAACCATACATTGACGAAATACCACAGTGAGGGTCCGTCGCAGTCTTGTGGAGTCCTAGGATAGAATTTTTTTTACTGAAAAGAGCTCTCACTTAGGGGTATGGAAGGGGTTGGTAGGGAGGGGGCTTTTCTTTCGACTTACTTTATGTTCTTTTACTACTTTTCTGTTTCCAGTGTAGGTAGCGCGCCTCACCCCACAATCTGGGGAAAGAAGAAAGATTAGGATAAATAATAATGAGGAAAAATAATATTTTTTTGAGTTCCTGTACAGGTGCAGGCATTGCCCACTGAAGAGCGGCGATGCTAGTGTGAAACCAACACTAAGGTCTGTTACTTATACATAACGAAATATATGTCGATATGGACGTGTCGCATCTTTTAGAGTAGGTTTAATTTCGGAAGAACGCAAATATTACTTCAACTGAAAGCGAGGAGATTCAGCTGATAGCGAAGGTGATCATGCAGAGCAGGAATTTCATTGCATGAAAGCAGGGAATCCTGTCGAGATGGTAGACCGACGGTGAAATCACTTGGCAAATTGACAGGATTTGGGATTTTTTCCTCAACATAAGGTACTCGTGTGAAAAATTAGTGTAGCCGATTCGAGGTGATAAGCATCAGTGTCACCTCCGCTGGCAGCTCAGGTAAACTGAGAGAAATTAACTCTTCACAACAGGTTTCACAGAACGAGAGTTTAGCACCACGTAAAGTCTTCCCTCCAACAGTCTTTCCAACAGGTCTTGAAACCACTTCTGATGGGGGTGAAGAGTAGTCCGTTGCTGGAGAACCCTATCAGAGTTCTCGACGGAGGTACCTGTTGCTGGACTTTCGGGGCCGCCAATCGAATCTGTTCTATTGACTTGCCACTTGTTTATTTCCCGCAATTATCACGTGAAAAAGAAAACCAGGAAAAACTTTCATCCGAAGTATGGGTAAGTTATTTAATAACGAGAAGAGCCCTTTGAAAACCTGAGATGATGGTGAATGATTCAGACCTGTTTAAAGTTAGTATCCTAAAGATTGCAAGCAACAGCATACTATGCTTTGCCGTTAAAATAGATCAGCAAGATGGTAGAGAGTGGAGACGGCATTGCAATTAGGAAAGACGGCTGATGTTCTCACACAGTCTTTCATCTTGAAGCCATCGGAAAAAGACAGCAGTTGAATCCGTGTGAGTAGCAAGGTGTAAGAAAGCCAAAGCATTGAGGAGGAAGGGTACTCCTTGGAATTGGAGCAATGACCATAGCTACTTACATATCTGTGGTGGTGGATGTAACGGCTCAATGGAATCGTCATAAGAGTAAGGCAATCTATCTCGGAGTGGGATGTGGAGATACTCAAATACAAGCCACCACCAGTACGAATGCAAATGGTCAAAATGGTGGGCAAGAGCCACCGTAATCAGAATTAGAGTTAAAACCCAAAGTGTGGGCCTCAGTCGTAAGCCCACAAGGAGCACATGATATGAATTTCCCCCTTCTCAAAGGCAGGCATTACTCCAGGATCTACTAAGGCGAATCGGAAGGCCCCGGTCGCAATGAGACCTTCATTTTGGACCGAGTCCAGGAGAAATGATAAGTTTAGGCGTCTGACAATACATATGTGGGACAGTCGTAATCAATCTCAATTTCACCATGGATATGAAGAGTTCGAGTTGTGTCCTTCTGCTTGCACTTAGGTGAGGTAGAGTGGGGTGACCGAAGAGGATCTGACAAAAACTTGAGACGGGGCTCAACCTTGACAGGAGAGCCGTAGAGGATCAAAGATGTGGGAGGTTCCTTCCGACCACCCTGTCAATTTATCTGACGGAACAGGGCGGTCTTTTATTTTTGGGCGGAGAACAGAAAGTCCCTCGCATGCCACCAAGTCGTCAGTTTATCTATAGCAAGAAGATGGCTTTCCATATATGAAAGTTTGGCTTGAGAATTTGAGATGTACATTGCCAAGTCATCCTCATAAAGGAGCAATGGTCTGGGGTCGAGATGTTGGAGACCAAGTCATTAAACCCAATGTGAAGGGAAGTATTTCACTAAGGACATTTCCTTGAGGCACCCTTCTTCCAAAAGAAACAGTTTAAAAGGAGACGAAATTGCACCGTATCTGGAAGGATCTGTTAGACATCAATACCTGGAGAAAATGGGGAAGCTGGCATCTCTGGCCTAGCTGCGACTAATACTACTATTAGCAATAATAATAGAAACTAAAAAATTTATATTTAATAAAAAATAAAAATTTTTATAAAAAAAGTTTATATATATATATATATATATATATATATATATACTATATATATATATAGCATAGATATATATAAAAATTTTTATAAAAAAAGTTTATATATATATATATAT
>JABUQX010089817.1:15000-22962 GCA_015478945.1 Trachelipus rathkii
GGTAGCTGAGTGACGTGGTATGGCCAATTCGCAAACTGAGCCAGGACCACCTCACGGTGCCGACTCCGGCGAAGGGCCGATGACCAAAGCCCCAGGAGAGGCTTTTACGCTACGCAGTTTAGCACCGACGATCTTCCGACCAACACTCCTGCTGCCAACAAGCGAGGAAGCCCCGTTTGAGGGCAGGAGACATAAATCAGCAGCTGGGAGGTGTTCCAGCAAGATGGCTACAGGTAAGAATCGTGACGACCAATTTTTACGGGTGGCGGCACGATAGGCCCTTTGTCCAGCCAGGTGGTACCGGAGATACCCGTGAGATGGGACCCAGCAAAACGTCAAACACTTGTAGCATGCAGCATACATAAAAACCTTTGGATGATAGAAACCAAAGGATGTCTGGTCATTCGATTTTGCAGTGCAAGAAGAGCACTCTGCGAGTCAGAAAAAATCGTATACACGTGTCAAGCAGATCTAGTGCCAGAATCCTATTAATAGCTAAAGTTAGTGCAACTAACTCGGCCGTAAAGACGGACGCGTCAGAAGGGAGAGTGTGGGACACAGTAAGGTCCGGAAAGACCGCTGATGCACCCACACCTCTCACCGATCCGTCGGTGTAGATGCTCACAGAGCTCCCATGGAGAGCCAGGTGAGACACACAGAAAGGAAGCCTTCAGGAGAGACGGGTGGTCCCCGAATTTTGATAAGGCGGACAACCTCATGCACACCACAGGGGGCGGATACAACCAATAAGGGCTGACATCATCGTAGTCAAATTGTAAAACAGTCCGCATAGGGAGGCGGAGAAAACGGAAGACAGACGCCACAACCTCAGCAAACGGCCAATAGGCAGGGCTACGTGGAACCTCAGCGATGAGAGGAGTTAAAGCCGATGGCTTGGGGATTTGTAGACGGAGAAACAAGAAGCACATGAGGATATTCTCTCCGTAAAGACAGAGGCATCACCTCAAACTCTCCTTTGGCGAAGGGCAAGAAACGCCCCAGAAGTGAAATCCGCAGACCCACTCATTCTGTAATGTCGGGTCAGAAGGCGTAAGTACGCCAAGAGGCGATCTGGCCATATATCCTTTTACGCATAATCAACTTTTGACCTGACCAACATGGTCAACGAGGCGAGAGCATGACCTTTACGATCAGCACCCCAAGATGTAGACGTAAGGTGGCGTAAAAGGTCCAATGAGCGGCGGCAGTTAAGTTTCAAATTGAGGATATGAGGAGATAAGTCAGGCGAGCATCCAATAACAGACCCCAAGAACCTCACCTTCGACACAGGGCGGATGGGGGAGCCATACAAGTCAGCGGGGAGACAAATCACCCCGACGATCCGCTTACCACCCCTACGAAGCACGGTCTTCGTCTGTGGCGGAAAAGTAGGAAACCCCGTGAATCATTCCACGAAGTCACCCCATTGACAGCCAGCTGCAGCCGACGTTCCATACATGAAAGTTTCACTCCAGAAACATACAACGCCAGGTCGTCCACATATAGAGAGCACCGAACGGAAGATGGGATGCTAGCAATGACACCATTGAAACCGACAGCGAAAAGCAGAACGCTGAGCACACTTTCCTGCTTCCCTGCGGCACCCCCTCGACCATGTCAAAATGACGAGACAGGGTGGTACCACAGCAAACCTGGAAAGATCGACCCGACATAAGAGACTGAAGGAAGAGGGAAGCTGTTCCCTAAGGCCCAGCGAGTGCAAGGTATGGAGAACTCCCATTCTCCATGTGGAATCATAGGCCTTCTCGAGATCGAAGAAAACAGCTAGGACCATTTTATTAGAGGAAAAAGCCTCACGGATATCGTGGTCCAACCGGAGAAGAGGTTTCTGTGTGGATCGATGATTTCTAAACCCAAACTGATGGGCGGAAAAAGCACGTAGGCCCTCCAACGTCGGGAGAAGACGAATAGCCACCATCTTCTCCATCAACTTACAGGTGTGACAAGTTAGAGAAATAGGACGTTGGTTGTCCGCGATTGTAGGGTCCTTACCTGGTTTGGAAATGGGAATGGTGTAAGCCGTTAGCCAAACTGGGGGGAAGACCCCCTCCACCCAGACTCGATTATATAAAGAGAGGAGAAACGCCGAAGCTGAGGCATGGAGATGACGTAACATTTAGTAGGAGATACCCTCAGGGCCAGGCGCTCCATCCTTACAAAGGCGGAGAGCCTCCTGAAATTCCGCCCTCGTGAACAATCGATTATTATAAGAAGGATCCTCACCAGGAGGAACAAGAAACGGGAAATGAGTGCGGGTGCGGATCGATCGGAAAGGCTCACGATACCGAGAATCGCTGCAGCAAGCAGCAAAATGATATCCCAGCTCATCGGCAACCATGCCCGGAGCGGAAATGATGTCACACGGGTGCGGGCCACAGCTGATGACCGTCGGTGGCTCTGAGTCTGTTTGATTTATATTTGCTCATAGAGCGACAATGGCGTAAAAGATTTGACCGAGGAAACGTAAGTACGAAAATACTGTTTCCTGGTCCTCCTGTTTAGACACCGAGACCGAGCAGCAGCGGCCTTAAAGAGGATCAACGTAGACTGTGTAGGTGTTTTCTTGTATGAGCGATAGAGTTGACGTTTAGCACGATTAGCCCGAGCACAATCTGCGTTCCACCGGTGTAGCAGAACGACGACATGCAGAAGAGCGAGGGATATGGGCCTTCGCCGCCTCCAGAACAACATCCGCAAAATATGTGAACGCATCCGCAGGGGAAGGAAAGACTTCAGTGGCCGGAAGGCAGGGGACATAAGTAGCAGTGAGAAAGGAGGACCAATCAGCCCTGTCATAACGCCAGCTGGTATAAGGCGTTGGAGGACGATCAGGGCAAAGAGATGTAAGGTAGATAGGGTAATGGTCACTCCCACAAAGGTAAGGCGACCTGTCCCACCAGAATTTGTCAATGAATGAAAGAGAGCATAAGGAGATGTCAACACAGGAGGAAGTACGAGTGTCAAATCGTTCGAAAGTTGGTAAGCCTGTGTTGAGGCATTCCAACGAAAAGCTCTGCAAAACACCCAACAGCCAATCCGCATTAGGTGACGAAACCGAGTCACCCCACATGGAGTGGCGAATATTGAAGTCCCAAAACAAACAAGGGGGGGAGGGAGGTTTCGAAACAGTCCGAAAAGATCCTCTCTCGTGTAAATACAACTAGGCGCAAGGTAGACAGAGCACAAAGTAAACGGGGAATCGAGGTGGACACGGGCAGCTACCGCGTGTAACCGAGTTGGAATGGGGATATGGGTGAAAGGAACCGATTCGAGGAACAGAATCGCCGCACCACCCCTATCATTAGCGCCACGATTTTGGGAAGCGAGAGGCAAAAAAGCACGGTTACGCAGTTGCAATTCTTGGAGGCAGATGGCCTTTGGAGTATGCAATTCAATAAGTCTACCCAACTCTTCGAAGTTCGGGTAGTAACCACGGCAGTTCCATTGAAGAAACTTAGACATCGAAGAAAGAAGACGAAGCGATCAGTCCGCAAGGCGGTCTGTTACAATCGTTGATATGCGATGGGATTCAGCTTTCTTTTTTGAAGCACGCGTCGATCGAAGGCGCGGGTCACTAGATGGCCCACGAGGGGGCGCCTTATAGCCCGGCGGAAGAGGAAGGTCATGGAGAATTGACACTGGAGGTTTATCCTGAGATAGAGAATGGTCGCTCCCCACCACTGCGGGAGCGACCCCGTCAAAAAGACGGGCTAAACCAATCTCCACATCAGAGGGTCTCAGAGAAGATCGTCTCTCAACGGGGGAGACAGGGGAACCCCCAATATCGTCCAGGACGGGCGCAGAAGGCACAGGTGTATCACACCGCTGAAGACTCGTTATGGACGGAGTCTCATCAGGGATGGCAAGAGGAGGAACCAGACAAGGAACGGGGGAGGAGGCCCGAAGCACATCCCCACAAAGTTCAGCGTCCTGCGGGGACAGCCCAGAAAAGGACAGCGGAGCAGAGGCAGGGGAGGATACAGTGGTATCTCCCCCAATGGCTCCGGAATCCCCCCGAACAACAGGGGACTCGGATTCACCGTGAGGGAGCACAAGAGGTACAATGGGGGGTGGGACCTGGATCCCAAGTTGCGGAACCTCAGATGTAGAGTCGGTGGTTACATTATCAGAGTAGGACTCGGAATCGCTGGAATAAGGAACTGGAGGGTCGGATGCAGAAGCAAGGCCCGATAAACTATCGGGGATAGCCGAAACAGACGGAATGCTTTCCACATCACCATGGCGTTTCGAGCGACGGGCACGTTTGGGCAAACCACCAGGAGACCCGGTCGGATGGGCAGAAGGCGAGGATTTTAAGAAATCTGTCGCCCGATAGTGAAAAGAGTAATGGCGCCTCGCAGAAGGAGACGTGACACGTTCAGGAGAGTCCACAATACTAGGAGAAGAACGATTCAGCGGTTTCCCAGGAGACACAGGAGCCGGACGTTTACGGGAAACAGGCGGCAAAGGAGAGTCATCATCGAGCAGTAACGCAGGGGATGCTTCCAAATCAGGAGAAGAACCAGAAATTGGAGAGCATACAACCCTGGGTGCGGCATGAACTTCAACCGAAGCCACACCATAGGATATGGAGGTAAGGACCGGGGAGTTGTGATGAGCGACAGTACGGATCATGTCGGGAGAATGCGGGGGGCAGTTCGATTGCAGAGTAGAAATGTGCAACCCAGTAGTGGGTACAGCATCCGACCGAGAGAGCTGCGAAGTACGTAGAGGCGCAGGAGGTGCACGAGGGCGATGAGAAGGTTGGGCGGTAGAAACCGGCCTAGTCACAGCGGCAAAGGAGAGAGGCAGGTGTGAAAGTTTCTCCCTAGCGCGAAGAAGAGAGGCCTCACGGCGATCGAGCTTGTGTATGGTACACTGTTCTAGAATCTCCTTTTCCAAAAGAAAAGAGGGACAGTGCACAGACGACGCCTGATGAGAACCCTTGCAATTCGGGCAGCAAGGCGGGTTTTCGCACGGAGTGTGGAGAGTGTCACCACACCTCGGACAGATGAACTGCGGAGATCTACAATATTTTTGAGGATGGCCAAATTTATGACATTTGAAACATCTCCTTGGGTGCGGGATGTATGGCCGAACCGAGTGGACGGTGAAACCGATCTTCACCCTGGTCGGAAGGAATGGTACACTAAAAGTGAGAAGAAGACGAGGGTTGGACACAGTGGGAGTCTCCTTATGAGGAGGGAACCGGTAGACATTTGTGACCGGAATATGTCGCTTTGTAAAATGTTCGAGAATGGCCTCAGGATCATCGGAACGGACCTCCGGAGCATACACTGTTCCTTTAGATGTATTGCGAACATCGTCTGGCGTGGAGACAACCGGTAGATCGCCCAAATATGAAAGAGAAGCCAATAACTGACTCTGATGTCGAGAGGCGGCACGAACGAGGAGAAAACCATTCCTCATGGGAGTCGCCTGATGATCGGTCGAACTGAGGACGTAGTCTAACGCGTCACTGAGGACGAGATGGCTACGAGACGTGAGAGGTTGTGAAGTCGGCGAACTAAGATAAAAATACAAAGGATAGGTGTCAATAGTGGGGGCACCCAGCGGAGGGTCCGAGAACGGAAACCGTTCAATAGGTCGAGGCGTATGGTAGCGAGAAGGCGGGCCCAACGGGTGAGGAGAAGCCCGATTCCTCTGATGACGCGATTGATGAGGTAACGCAGGTACAGATTGCGACACAGCCTCACCAGAAAGATGAGGAGGGTCGACTAATAAAGCTGGAACCTGGGGTGTAAGGAGGTTCGCTGGATGATGGTGAGCAACACGAACCATTTCGTCTACTAGAGCATCAAAGCCCTTGCGGTCCCGGCGCCCGCAGGAGGAGCCTAGGAAATGCCAGTAGGGGATACCGACTTTAGATGGAATCCGCCTTTCTTTAAAATCGTATTTTTAATTAAGGGCGTATTCATAAATTAAACTCCTATTAATGAAACTTCTTCACCACAATAAAAACCAATAACAACAATAAAACAAATGAGACATAAAGAACAATATACCAGAGGGAAGGGAAGGGGAAACTATACCTATGGGAAAGTGTCTTGGCCACTGTAGGAGGCCCAAGGCCAGAACCCAACACAACCCGCCCCGAAACCCCACCCCGTAGGGAGGGCAGCAGATGTGGCCTCCAGGAAAGCCCCGGAACTCCGCGACAGTCCCCTCCCAAGAACCACATGGTACCTGAACGCGAAGCCCGAGATTATACACCCAAGTGCAGGTCAGCCTCCTCAGTGGTTAACCCCAAGTCTCAGGACCCCTACAATAGGCGGCCCGGTCATAGGCGGAAAGGACCGGTTTATAACCTGTACCCTCATCCGCGGGGGATGGAGGTGTGGACTGACCGAGGACCCAAACAGTAACAGACAACCGGAAAGCCATAAGGGCCAAGTGAAGGGAAGAAAAAAGGGGAGGGCCACTCAAAAGAGGGAGAAAGTACGTACCAAAATACGTAAGGGGGAATGGGAGGGAAAATAACCGAGAAAACAGAAAGAGGTAAATGAACAGTTTGGAAGGAGGATGAATGGGGACTTACAAGGGAACAGGAAGCTCTTCTGGAAGAAAGCGTGAAAGGTTAAGAATGACAATAAGGGGAACCTGCTTAGAATAATGAATAGGGATGGTGCTTTTGTAACTGATGAAATGGATGTGAGGGGAGTGTGGAAAGAACACTTCGAAAATCTGCACAATATTAACAGTAATGAAGAGGTGATAGTGAATGTGTGTGGGGGTTTGATGGTGCAAGAAGGAATAGGTATTTTGGGGATGAGGTTATTAGCAAGGAGGTAATAGGTAGAGTGAGAAAGTTGAAGAATGGTAAATCTGCAGGTATAGATGAAATTACTGGTGAAATGATCAAGAACGGAGGCGAGATGGTGATTGATTGGATCTGGAAGTTGTGTAATAAAGCGTTTATGGAGGGTATAGTTCCAAGGGATTGGAGGAGAGCAGTAATAGTACCCTTATATAAGGGTAAGGGAGATAAGAGACTGTAGAAATTATAGGGGAATAAGTTTATTGAGTGTAGGAAAGATATATGCTGGTATTTTGGTTGAAAGAGTGCGTCGAGTGACTGAAGGACTGATTGGTGAAGAACAAGGTGCGTTTAGGAGTGGTAGAGGATGTGTGGATCAAATCTTTACATTGAAACAAATGATTGAGAAAATGAGGGAGAAGAAGAATAAATTGTATTTAGGTTTTATGGATTTGCAACAGGCGTATGATAGGGTTAATAGGGAAGCTCAATGGCAGGTGTTAGTGATATATGGTGTTGGTGGTAGGCTTCTGGATGGAATCAAAAGTATGTATGACGATAGTGAGGCGTGTGTAAGAATAAATGGTGTCAATGGTGATTGGTTTAGGATTAATAGCGGAGTGAGACAGGGTTGTGTTATGTCTCCTTGGTTATTCAATTTGTATATATGGATGGGGTTATGAAAGAATTCGAGGTGGGGATGGCAGGAAATGGTGTTAGAATGATGGAGAATGGAGATAGAGTGGAGGGTGCCCTACCTATTATATGCGGATGATTTGGTTTTGTGTGGCGAATCTAAAGAGAGTTTGAGAGGATTGGTAGAGAGATTTGGCAGGGTGTGTAAAAGGAGAGGCTTGAAAGTAAACGTGGATAAGAGTAAGGTTATGGTTGTGAGTGAGGACAGTCCTCAGTGTGAAGTTATGTTAGATGGTGAGCAGCTGGAACAAGTGTCTGAGTTTAAATATTTAGGGTATATGTTGGATGAGAAGGGAACGGATGATGCAGAGTGTAGTAGGAAAGTTGTGAATGGCAGGAAGGTGGCTGGTGCAATTAAATCGTTGGTGGATGTAAAGGGACTAAGTCTTGAGTGTGCTAGGGTCTTACATGAGGGTATGTTGTTACCTGTGTTATTGTATAGTAGTGAGACTATGGTCTGGAATAAA
>JABUQX010089818.1:2500-15944 GCA_015478945.1 Trachelipus rathkii
CAATCCCCAAATAGTACATTATTTAAGTTAAAGTTAGTACTTTAAGGTTAGAGAGTCCAAGCGCAAATACAACCATTCTAAAGAAAGAACATTTCAATGTTGACAATTTAAAACCAGTATAATCCACTCCAATCGAAAGAAATACTTCAAAAAGGCAAATTCCAAACCACATAGAATTCAGTCTAAAGAAAGTAAAGACGATTCATATCAGCCAGTACATCACCTTAAAGAAAGTAATTACCTTCAGGCTAGACAATCAAAACCGATAACAAACGCTCAAAAAAGTAAGTACATAGGTAGATTATCAATCAACTCAAAAGAAAGGGTAATTTCAGGTAGAATAGTTCAAACAATGATAATCACTCAAAAGACACAGTAATTTAGGTAGGCCAATAAAAGCAATACAGTCCCACTCAAAAAAGTATAATTAGTACTGAAGGTAGACAATTCAAATCGGTATAATTACTGAAAGAAAGTAAGATATCGTGGAGCTGGAGCATAGTATAAAACATCGATTTATTTAAAACGAATAAATCGAGGTTTTTCGATTAGACTTCCAATGCAAACGTTTTTTGTCCACATTTTTTTGTTACGATCCGGTTGTTTAGGACCCATATTAAGTTCAGGTTTATGGTAAGTTTTTGTTAAATATTACAGTAAATCTGAGTCTACTTAACAAATCTTATCATAACCTTAACGAGTTTTTCGACCCTAAAAACCAAAAAACGTTGGATATGGCTATAGCCCTGTTCACGTCAATCAGCATGGGTTAATGCAAAAAAAATAATGAAAAAAAAAACCGATTTTTTGGAAAAAAATCGATTTTTCGTCATACTAAGCTTAACACCACAATTTATCCGACAGTATTTTCAACGCTTTCTAAATTAGTGATTGCTATTTAGCAAAGGAATAAATTTTATGCGTTGTTAAGGAAAATAACAAAACAAGAAAAAACCCAACTAGCAAAAGTTGTACTTCCAGGCAGTTATTTCTCGCCAATTCCAACTACTCAACTATTGTCTACCTTAACAGACGGCCCTCCACCTCTCTCTGAAACGCCACCATTTCTCCTTTTCAGAACGTAACAACCTCCCTCTTCCTGAAGGTTCAAAATTACTGGGATCAAAGAATTTTCTGCTCTCTAAAACAAATGAAAACAAAAACAGAAACAAAAAATAAAAAAAACATCCTTAAACTCATATGAAGCTAAATTAAACTAAATAAATAAATAAATAATTTAAACTTTATGAATAAATTAAAAGGAATAGATTGGTGTACCGAAAATGAAGGATCTGGGTTGCGAGTTACCGCAATCCCATAGTAACAGTTACCAACAGGAAATTTTCAGGGAATTAATATAACTTAACAGTAATTTACAGTGACCTAATCTAACGTAACCTAACTTATTCTATCTTATATTTATCTAACCTAACCTAACCAAACTTGCCAAAACAAAAAATGTTAAATGCTAAAAGGATACTAAAATTTTAGCCCATTCTAATAGCCATTTTAAATATATTTACTAAAAATAATTAAAACAATTTAAATATACCATCATCATCATCATCATCATCATCATCATCATCATCATCATCATCATCATCAATTGTTCCTTGTTTCCCCAGAACTGGGTGTAGAGTACGTTAAGCATGAGGCTGATGCATGAGCATTACTAAGTAGTCATAAATAAGTGTCAACGGGACCCCAATCCAGCTACAACTGTCCTTTAAGTCACTTCTTACGACACGCAGAAGGCACGTAGCGGAAATTCTTTCACTCCTAAACGTAAAACTAGTTTTATAAAAAACCGTAAAATAAATCCTAATAATCGCATTATTAATTTAGGTATCAATGTCAACATTAAACGGAATAGAACATAAAAATGATATGGGTCTATATAAGGGAATTGTGGAGCTAAGCTGGTATAAAAACATTGATTTTTTTTTTAATGATACTCGATGTTTCAATAGACTTCCAATGCAACGCTGCCTGCCACATAAAGACAAGACAAAATTACGACTCTGTTTTTTTTTTGTTTTTTTTTATAGGTTACGATTCGGTTTAGAACCCAATAATTTCAGGTTATGATAAGTTTTTGTGTTTTAAGTACACAGTAAATCTGTTGTCTATTTAACAAGATCTTTATGATAACCTTAACATTTCGAGCTTAAAACGTAAAGCCGTTACAATATGCCATAAAATCTGTTTGTACAGTCATCATGCATGGGTAGGAAATATATATTATAGTATAATATATTAAGTATATATATATATATATATATTATATATATATATAATATATATAGTATATATATATATTGATATATATAGTTATATAGTATATAGTATAGTATTATATATAGATGTATATATATATATAGTAATATATATATTTATATATATTATATTATATTGATATATATAATAGTATATATATATAGTATATAGTATATAAAGTATGTATATTATATATATATATATTAGTATTATGATATATATTATATATATAGTATATATATATAATAAATATTTATCAATTTACCGAAAATTGAAAAATCAAAGGTGTAATTGTTGACGAAATCCTCCTTCCTTTAATTGGTTCCTCCCAGTGGAAATTTATAAAAGGCCCAACATTGTATACCTACGGGCGGAATTAATATTTGTACGGTAATAGTGTAGCAGGGTTGGGAAATTTTTTTTGATTTCTTTCTGATAATTTTCGTATTTTTTTTATTTTTTTTTAAGACCACACAAATACCTCTTTTAATAATTTTTTTTTACAACTTATTAAATAATCCTAAAATTTTTATTTAATTAAATAAAAAGTTTAGTAAATATAATTATTATTTAGTTGATGAATTTACTTATTATATAGATGAAATATACTTATCATTAATTAGGTGATAGCTAGGATTAATTAATCATTAATTTAGGGGGAAAAAAATTGCCTAAAAAATAAAAAGAATAAGGAATAAATAAAATAAAAAAAATAAAAAAATCATGATTTAAAAAAAAAAAATCACGTAATAAATCTGTTGATTTTAATAATTTGTTTTTTTTCGTGCTAACCCTGAGTGTTAGTAATAAATCTACAATCAAGCATAATCACTGATAATATAGTTACTGTAATAAATATTCAATTTCTCCTAAATACTCAAGGATCGAAGGGTTTGCTTACCGTTGACAAACATGAGTGTGCCATGCATTTAAATCTTCGATGTTTGAAGACAAAAATGACGTCCATACCCCAAAAATGAATATGCATTTCATTTACTGGTGACAATTCATAATTACATTTATTTTATTTTTATTAAAAGTTCACATATAATACGGAAGAGGGGTCGAACCCCAGCCATATGCCTCGGCACTCTGTGGCACTACCGTTGAGACACTTTTACCGAAAATAAATACTGAATTAAAGTTGCGTTTTCTATTGGTAACCATTACCCAATTATTACCTTTATTGGCTTCCAATAACGCTGGTCTACAAAATTTTACTTTTTGTCTATTAGACAGGCTTCTTCTTATGGTATTTTTTGCGCTGATTTCAAATATGCATGCCAATTTTGTGTAGCGGGCAGGGTTATTTTGTAACACGAGACTATAAGTCAAATACCTGATTTACGTTATTATATTTTACTACATTTACCTACTTATTTTAATCTGAATCAAAATGTAGTTTTTAATGATTTTCTTCTGTACTTTGCTTGAGGAATATCTCTTTATTGTCCTGGAAACGTTCACAGTGTTTTACAACGCTTACGACGCCAAGATTTTAGGGGGGAAAAGTCTGTGTGAATCTAAGAAGTGTATTTTCAGAGACATGTTACATCCCAGCGCTTTGTAATTTTCAAGAAGTTCTGAAGCTAATTGTCTATAGTTCTCAACTTTGGTATTCCCAAGAAATCCCATTACAACTTTCTTAAGCAACTCCAATGAGGTTTCTTCAACAACATTTAAAGTTTTTTCGAAGTCTTGGTCTTTCATAATCTCCCCTATTTGTGGGCCAACAAAGATGCCCTCTTTTATTATTGCGTCGCTAATCCTGGGGAATTTATTCTTTAAAAATAGAAAGTCTTGACCGTTTTTATCCATTGCCTTGACAAAAATTTTCATTAAGCAAAGTTTGATATGCAAGGGAGGAAGATATACTTTTTCTGGGTTTAAAAGTGGTTGTGAAATTACGTTTTTCTGCTCAGGTATCACATCTCTTTTAGGCCAATGCTTCTTGCCAAAATGATTTTTTTGGTCCCTGCTATCTCACTCACTAAAAGCAGTAGAATTTTATATATCCTAGTTGGAGCCTAATAAAAGTGCTATAACCTTTAAATCACCGCAAACATGCCAGGAATACTGTTCATATTGTAACTTTGACAGCAAGACCTTCATGTTGTCATATGACTCTTTCATATGGGCTGCATAGGCAAGAGGAATTGATGGTTTCTCATTTCCAATATGAAGAAGCACGGCTTTTAAACTGATTTTTGAAGAATCTATAAACAGCCTCCATTCATTAGGATCGTGAGGGTGTCCTAACTCATTCAGTAATGAGTCAACATCAGTACAGTACACTAAATTACCCTCTTAGGAGAATAAGTGGTGAAGTCCTATTGCCTCCGACGATACGTAGAAATCTTAGTTCCTTTCTCAAGGAGATTCCAGCCCTTTAGTCTTGATGCTAACAATTCTGCCTGAACCTTTGACAAGTTCAGATCACGAATTAGATCGTTAAGTTCAGCCTGATTTAATTTCTTTGGGGTCTGTAGACATTCCGCCATAATCTTGATCTTCATTATCGTTTTTTTCTGGACTTAATTGTAAATCTGCATCGCTGGATTCTCCTGAATTTAAACTCCAATCTTTAGATAGCACTGGGACTGAAAGCTCATCACTGTGTGGAACAGGCCTGATAGCTAAAGGGAGTAATGTTCCTTCTTTGAAGATTCAAATTTAGTTCACCACAAGCATAACAAAAATTGTTTGAATGATTTTCACGTTATGTTTAAGAAGTTTTATTTAAGAAAATAAACACCTAAAAGTTGAAAACACACACACACACACACACACACACACACACACACACAACACACATACACCACAGCACACACATATATATATATCATATATATATACTATATATATATATATATATAATAATATAATATATATATATATATATATATATATATATATATATAAAAATATATATATATATATATATATATTATATATATATATATATATATATATATATAAAAATAAAAAAAATAATAATTAAATTGTATATATAAAAATATAAAGACATTTATAATACATTATCTAAATAATATCTTTATATATAAACTATATACATTATATTTAAATATGTATTTTATATGAAATTTTTTAATGATACGCCTGTGTTCTTATTATATTACTAAGATTAATTTATATGTCGATATTAATGTTTTTATTATAAAAAATATATACGGAATTATAAATATTATTTTGATATTTCTTCAATGAAACATTCAATTCTGTAAAACAATAAAGTATATATTCTGGGTATATGAAGAGATGCGGTACATATAAACATAATATTATTGGGTAGAATAATTCTTGCGTATTGTTGATAAATTTGTACATGGAATGATTATTTTTTTAATTTTTTATATATTTAATATATATCTCCAAATAAACTAATCAAAAACTACGATAGGTTGAAGAAAACTAAAAACATATATGGAATTAGCGTATATATTTTACAAATTTTATTTTATTATATAGGTATATTGCGCGCTTCGAGCGACATAAGATTTTGGTGTAACACGTAGGGGTAAGGATCGGTTTTCCTAATACTCCATCCGGTTTTATAAAGGGGAGGGGCAGGTGGAGAACCCCCACATGACACCCAAATACCAAAGAGCGGGGGTAGTGCAGCTGGATTATTCCTCCTGATCCCTCGGCAGGGGGTGTATTAATCTTCCTTACCCTACTCTGCCGCTCGTCCGCCCCAGGTGTTAAATGAGGGTGCCTGAGCGAGAGGACGCGCGGTCGACCGCTTCGAACTTACCTTTAAGATATATCTTTGCTATTAGTGTTCATTATTAACGCTGGAGGTACCTTCTTTAATTAAATGGTTTAAAAAAAAAAAAATCTTTTTAACCCTACATTATATTACATTACTGCTTTTGATTCTAAATTAATGTTATTTAAGTTTTTCTATAATAGTTAACCTGTTTCCGTATATATAAGTTTAAGTTCAGAGAATATAAAAATAAAATAAAATAAAATTAATAAATATAATTTTGTTTTACATTTTCCATACAATATTTTCAATACTCGGTGTTAATCCATATAGTTATTCAGTTTTCTTTAGTATTTAATATCTTTATTAGTTTTTCTATTGAATAGATATACATATCAGTACTAGGTAATCTATTATTTATGATTTCTAATCACATATATATTAATTATATATATATTATATATATATAATATATATATATATATAATATAATACATATATTAATATATATATAATATATATATTAATTAATTATAATATATATATATATATATATGTATAGTGAATAGTATATTATATATAACCTAATAATAGTAGTGATAATAAAGTGAAATATATAACTATAGTAATCTATCTTAAAATTAATATAACTTTTAATTTTAGTGATACAATAAGTTTACCTATATATAATTATGTTTAGATACTAATAAACCACCCTCATATTAAAAACAAATACTATATTACATAAAAAATAAAAATTCGTATTAATTTTTTTAGTGAGTATTCAAGTAAAACCTCGCTACCTTTTGCCGGTAAGTGATCTATTTTTTGGTAACTTTATAGCCTTGTATGCTAAGTAATATTATCTTAATGGGGTCACGAGTAAAATATAAATAGAATTATATTACTATTATTAACATCTATTATTTAAGGTAATAATAATTGATACTTATAATTATATTATACATATATATAACATATATATATATTATATATATTATACTATATAATGTATATATATAGAATATATTATATATATATATATTATATAATATATATAAATATATATTATATATATATATATAATATAATATATATTATATATTATATAATATATATATATATATATACTAGTAT
This sequence comes from Trachelipus rathkii, assembly GCA_015478945.1. NCBI lineage: Eukaryota > Metazoa > Arthropoda > Malacostraca > Isopoda > Trachelipodidae > Trachelipus > Trachelipus rathkii. The sequence continues at coordinate 9,645 of JABUQX010089818.1, forward strand.
AGTATATATATATATATATATATATATATTATATATATCACATAAAAAAAACACACTAATATTTACATAAAACATTTAAAATAAAAAAATAATATATATATATATATATATTATATATATATTATTATATATAAGATATTATATAATATATCACAACGAACACTACACTATGCTGTAAACACACTTCTAATTTAAACTGAAGTAAATTACCCCCTTGGAGCGCCAAGTGTGATAGACGTGTTCTGACACGACACTTCTGGCACTTTTTCGACATCTTTATTTCAAGCTACATTATGACTCAATGTTGCAGACTGCCATATTTTAGGCCGTTACCCCAAAAAATTTGACGAGTGACATCAAAGAAAACATTTTACTAGCTATAAAGTTGGCTTAAATTCCAAAATTTAGTGTTTTACATAATTGTGAAGATTTAAAGAAAAATGGTGCCCGTTAGGCACTTTTTATGGTTATATTCGGCTTTAGTTTATCAAAATACATATGAAACAGTCAAATCTGAGGTTATGTTCCTTTCCAGAGGTGAACCAGTGTTATTTTAGAAACAGATAAATTATATTTTAAGTGTAAAGATTCCCCTACAAGATCAATATTTCCCTCCTCTTTGCAAACTCAAGATAAAAAGGCACAGACTTGCCTGCACAGGTCGTTTTCCCTACAATAAATATTCCGTTTTTCATTTGTAAATTAATGCATCTGTTTGATTGTATATTATTATTATTATTATTATTATTATTATTATTATTATTATTATTATTATTATTATATTTTATATATTATTATCATTTTAAATTCATTTTTACTATATTTATTATTGTTATTGTTATTGTTATTGTTATTGTTATTGTTATTGTTATTGTTATTGTTATTGTTATTGTTATTGTTATTATTATTATTATTATTATTATTATTATTATTATTATTATTATTATTATTATTATTATTATTATAGATTATTATTTATATTATTATATTATTATTATTATTATTAATTATTTAGGAATTCAACATCACCCTTTGATCTGTGGAAATGACAAAACCTTTTTTTGATTTCATTTCCAACGTTCTAAATATTAATTTGTTTTGTGCAAATGCTTTTTTTAGAATAATTTTTGAAAATTAATTTACAGGAGAGAAGCAAGAATATATTTACTAGATTTCCCGACGCCGTTTTTCGTCTCATTACTTGAGACATCTTCAGAGGATTATTTCTTGTAAGCAAAAGAGTGTTTTAATTGATATATAATAAGTAAAATCAAATGATTTGAAGTTGACTGATAATACATTAAAAATTATTGTTAATGTCTGGTTCTACGGTTTTTGATGTAGAAGGCCTCCGCAATTTTAAGTTTCTGGACTTCACACGATTCGTATAATATTGTGAAAAGTGTTTTTCAAAATATTACCTAATATTTGAATTGAGCATGTGCCGTATTGAACTGTTTTCAAAGATTTTGCTGGGATGCAGCGATGTTTGATTATGCCCTGTCCGACAATCTATTCGTCGTGTAACCAATATATGTCGACGTACAGTCTGACTCAGGGCAGTTAAATTGGTACACAACGTGATGGTTGTCGGGCAAAGCATCTCTTGTGCTAAAGGAAGATGACAGTTGTTTGGGACTCTTATGGTTATAGTCTTGACTTTAATTTTTGAGATGTCTTTAGTTTTGAGGTGAGATTTCAAAATATTACGAAGGCACTTCTTTTCCTTATTGAAGCTCATTTACGATTTTTGAAGAAAAAAATTTATCATTTTTCTGATATTTTTACTTTCTTTATTATATAATTTTGTAAATGTCTTATTTCACTGACTATTTACAAAGGAGAATCTATCATAAAAACTTTAGTTTAAAGAGCATACAACTTTATTTCACGTGAACTTTTTGATGAAAAAAATTTACCGCATTAAGTAAAATTTTAATTAACTGTGATCATCCACAATATTGATTCAGTAGAAAATTTAATTAATAAAACTCTTAAAAAATTGTATAATAAAGAAAGTAAAAATAATCAGAAAAATGTGATAAATTTCTCTTCCAAAACTTCCAATGCTATTAGACTTCAATAAAGGAAGAGAAGGTGCCTTCGTAATATTTTTGAAGCTCTCACCTTCAAAACTTAAAGACATCTCAGAAAATTAAGCGTCAGACTAACATAAACCAACAAACACTTGCATCTATCCTTTAGCACAAGAAGATGCTTTTGCCCGAACAAACCATCACTTGTTGTACCAATTTTAACTGCCCTGAGGCAGACTATACGTCGACATATATTGGTTACACGACGAATAGATTGTCGAACAGGGCATACCAACATCGCTACAGTCCCAGCAAAATCTTTGAATATTTCAACACGGCACATGGTCAATCAACTATAGGTAATATTTTTAAACAGTTCACAATGTTATACGGATCGTGTGAAGTCTAGGAACTTGAAATTGCTGAGGCCTTCTACATTAAAACACGCAGACCAGAAATTAACATAAAATTTAATGTATTATCAGTCAAACTTAATATCATTTGATTTACTTATTATATATCAATTAAAACACTCCTTTGCTTACAAGAAATAATCCTCAGAAGATGTCTCAAGTATAGAGACGAAAGGCGTTGGGAAATCTAAATAAATATATCTTCTTCTTCTCCTGTAAATTATTTAAAAAAATTATTTTAAGGAAATTAAATTATTTAGAACGTTGGAAATGAAATCAAAAACTTTTATATTATTATTATTATTATTATTATTATTATTATTATTATTATTATTATTATTATTATTATTATTATTATTATTATTATTATTATTATTATTATTATTATTATTATTATTATTATTATTATTATTATTATTATTATTATTAAAACATTAAAAGACTGACTATTGATGAGGCAAATATATCTCATATGTTTTACTATTGATTTTCTTAATCCTTTTTTATTTCTGTCTATTTCTAAAAATTCAATCATAAACTTTTTTTTGTATAATGTCGATAATAATCATTACTATTTACCAGTAAAAAGCCTATCTGACTAGGCTTGAGTTATATCTTGACGAAACTGAACGCCTACTTAACAGGGTTGGGTTCAAGTACATTTTTTCCAAGTACAAGTAAATACAAATACTCTAGAATTGTTCAAGTTACGAGTACAAGTTAACACAGTAGTACAAGTACAAGTACATGGTTTCAAGTACAAGTACAAGTACAAGTACAAGTACTTTATTAAAACTTCTATATATTAAAGTATATAATAATATTATATATATATTATATAATATAATTAATATAGTGATAATTATAGTATAAAAATATATATATAATATACTTATATTATAGTATATATCATCCATTCATTCATTCACACCCATCTTTATCTCCCCAGACTTGGAGGCAAGGTGCGTAAACATATACCGGAAAACAAAAAAGTAGTAGCAAGGAATATTGAAGCAAGTAGAAAAAGAAATCCCAAGCCTTGCGCAACTTTATACCAATTAGTGAGAACACGTCGCAGTCAGAAAAATCTATACCCTTGAGAATGCTTTCATGCGACCATTGACCCTCAACTATGAACCTCTCGTCAATGTGGGGATCATTCCTTGCCCAGGTTGGCTACAACCATACCTCCTCACAAAAACCCACCATTCACTCCTGTTATGCACCTTTCGTTCTCGCCTCTGCCAAACTCACATTTCTCCTTCCAGGCCATCCTTTCTGACTCTATTCCACTTTTTCTTTCTGTCTCCCATCCGGTTCGATTCCCAATAAACCTTACCACTATATATCCGTTAACCGACTGTCTGTCATCCATCCTTTCCACATGCATCAAACCATAATCACCCATCCTTTCCATTTATTCTCTCATTTACCCCATCTTCACACACCAAACAACTCTCCAATACGTTCATTCCTCATTTTATCATTTCTTAAAAAAGCCCGGTTCACAAATCCTAATCATTCTTTTTTAAGCCACTAAGATTTTGCAATCCACCTCCCTCTGTTATACTTTGTAATTTAGTGAAATTTAATTTTTTTTTATACCTCTATTAGTTCCAGAGAAACCATATTCATTAACAACGTACCGAAAAAAAAATTACTATTTTTAAAATAAACCTATAAACACTGGTAACAAACATACCCTCATGTAATACCCGAATAAGCGGCACTCAAACAACTTGTATCTCCGCTTTAATTTTACATTCTCTCACCAAAGGCAGAAATAATTAATTAACTGCCCTAGCCACTCCCTTAGCTTGATATTCAAAACTTATACCCTTGTTTCCTTACATATGGCTCTTTAAGCCTTTTCATTCCGCTCCGCGTTTTCATTCAACACTATATACTAAATATTTAAATTTCTCAAGTACACTTTTTCATCATGCTCACCAATTGAATACTAACATATACTACACTGAAAGAAGTCTGCTGCCACTGCAAAAACAACCATACCTTACTCTATCTACGTTTAATTTCCAAACCTTTTCTTTTAAACGACAACAAACTTATTCTCTTAAATTCTCTTCTAACTATTCCTCTTAACATCTCTTCAGATTCGCCATATCAAAATAACCAAATCATATCCTCATATAATAGGTAAGAAATCCTCCACTCTCAAATTCTTCAATTTCTCCATCATTTTCAATAGACTCATTCCCTGTGCACCCGCCCTACCTCTAAATTGCGTCCCTTTTCGGATTAACTCTCACCTCCCCTATACAGATTGCGCGCATGCCAAGGGGATATCATAACCCCATCTCTCTGCTCACTATCTCCGCTATTAATATTAAGAGTATAACCTTCTCACTTTCTGGAACTCTATCTATTTCTGACACAACGTGCTAGTCTTAGCTATCCGCAAACCATCATTCAACTTTTATTCTTTTTGATTACTCTAAGATTCAGAAAGCTTACCACTAACACCATATATGCACTAACACCTGCCATAGATTCCCTTATAATCCTAATTATACGGCTGTTGCAAATCCTTAAATCCTAAATACAATTTATTGTTCTCCTCCCTCATTATCCCTAATCATTTGTTTCAATGCTCGTACAGATTTGAATCCACAACATCCTCTACCACTTCTAAACGCACCCTTATTCTCCCCAAATGGGTAAGTCCTTCAGTCACCCAGCGCACTCTTTCGACCAAAATATTCAACATATATTCTTCCTACAACACTCAATAAACTAATTACCTGAAATTAATACGTGTACAGTTACCTTTTCCCCAAAATTAACGCCTTTATATAAGGTATCTAAATATTTGTATTTCCTCCTTCCTAATCCTCTGCGGAACTTATACCTCCATATACGTTTGTTTATTAACAAAACTTCCCCAAAGAACGTAAGAAAAAATTAATATCCACCATTTCTTTTCGTTATCCTATATCATTTTTTTTTATATATATATATTATATAGTATATAGTATATAATATTACTTTATATATATATACATTAGTATATATATATTATATATATTATATACTATATAATATTAAGTATGAGTTATATATATATTTATATATATATTATATATTATGTTATTATGCCTAAAAGCTAGAATTTTTTTGAGACTGTGAAACTGAAGTTATGAAGTCTTGGACGAAGGAGATTGGTAATGAAAGTATCTTTTGCTGAGCGCTGTAAACCGGGAAATAAAGTTCCTGTGTAAAAGGATGGTTGAAAATAAACATAGATAAGAGTAACGGTAATGGTTAGAGTGAGAAAACAGGTCCTCGGTTGTGTAAGTATATTGCTAGCATAGCTTTGTGCAGCAGCTGGCACAAAGTGACTGAGTTTTAAATATTTAGGATATATATTTAGTGTGGAGAACGAAAAGGCGGACGGATGTTTTGATGCGAGCTCATGTAGTAATTTAAGTTAGATGTTATTGTCAAACGGAGGAGAGAGGACTAGGATGCTCTCAATTAATATAGAATATCCTTGGGAATTTGAGATTTTCTTCGCCTTGCCATTTGTAATAGGAGTTATAGACGTATATAGTTTTAGTCGTTTGAGTGCGCTATGTTGTCGTTTGGCGGTAGCTCCCTTGTAATATTGTTTATAGTTGTGTTTGTAACGTCCCCTAAATTGTTTAAAAAAATGGTTTTTTTAATGTTTTTTTAGTTTTTATTTTTATATTTTATCTCCGAAATATATTAATTATGTTATTTTCAAAAGATTCTGTTGAAATAATAATATAATAAAAATTACAAATGCGAAAATATTATTTTCTGTTAGAAGTATTATATCTCAATATCACGTAGTTGTAGACGACTATGGT
>JABUQX010089819.1:0-14745 GCA_015478945.1 Trachelipus rathkii
TTAACGGAACTTAGGGTAACGGAACTTGGGTTAACGAAACTTAGGTTAACGGAACATAGGTTAACGGAACTTAGGAACGGAACTTAGGTTATCTTAACTTAGGATAACTTACCTTAGGTTAGTTAAACTTAGGTTAGAACTTAGGTTAACGGAATTTAGGTTAACTTAGCCTAGGTTAACGGAACTAGGTTAACTTAACTTAGGTTTAACGGAACTTAGGTTAAACGAAACTTTAGGTTACGGACGCTATAGGTTAAACGGAATTAGGTTAACGGAAACTTTAGGTTAAGAGGAACTTGGGTTTAACGAACTTAGATTAACGGAACTTAGGTTAACTCTAAATTAGGTTAACGGAACTTAGGTTAACTTAACTTAGGTTAACGGAACTTAGGTTAACTTAACTAAGGTTAACGGAACCTAGGTTAACGGAACTTAGGTTAACTTAACTTAGGTTAACTTAACTTGGGTTAACGGAACTTAGGTTAATGGAACTTAGGTTAACGGAACTTAGGTTAACGGAACTTAGGTTAACGGAACTTAGGTTAACTTAACTATGGGTAACGGAACTTAGGTTAACGGAACTTGGGTTAACGGAACTTAGGTTAACGGAACTTAGGTTAACAGAACTTAGGTTAACGGAACTTCAGGTTAACGGAACTTGGTTAACGGAACTTAGGTTACCGGAACTTAGGTTAACGGAACTTGGGTGGAACTTAGGTTAACGGAACTTAGGTTAAAGGAACGTAGGTTAACGGAACTTAGGTTAAAGGAACAGGTTAACTTAACTTAGGCTAACTTACCTTAGGTTAACTTAACTTAGGTTAACGGAACTTAGGTTAACGGAACTTAGGTCAACTTAACTTAGGTTAACGGAACTTAGGTTAACGGAACTTAGGTTAACGGAACTTAGGTTAACGGAACTTAGGTTAACGGAACTTAGGTTAACGGAACTTAGGTTAACGGAACTTAGATTAACTTAACTTAGGTTAACGGAACTTAGGTTAACGGAACTTAGGTTAACTTAACTTAGGTTAACTTAACTTAGGTTAACGGAACTTAGGTTAACGGAACTTAGGTTAACGGAACTTAGGTTAACGGAACTTAGGTTAACTTAACTTAGGTTAACGGAACTTAGGTTAACGGAACTTAGGTTAACAGAACTTAGGTTAACGGAACTTAGGTTAACGGAACTTGGGTTAACGGAACTTAGGTTAACGGAACTTAGGTTAACGGAACTTGGGTTAACGGAACTTAGGTTAACGGAACTTAGGTTAAAGGAACGTAGGTTAAGGATTTATTTTAAAGGAACTTGTTAACTTTACGAAGTTTGTCAAAGTTTTTATCTGACCCCCAAAAACTTAGGGTAAGAGAAGAGTTGAGGTTAACCGGATATCGTTAGTGTTATACGGTGATCTGGTAGGTTTTAAAGGAAATCTTAGGTTAGATCCTTAACTTAGGTTTAACTAACTTAGGTTAACTTAACTTAAAAGGTTAACGGAACTTAGGTTATCTTAACTTAGGTTTAACGGAACTTAGGTTAACGGAACTTAAGGTAACACTTAAGCCTAGGTTAAGGATAACTTAGGTTAACGGACTTAGTTAACGGAAACTTAGGTTAAAGGAACGTAGGTTAACGGAACTTAGGTTAAAGGAACTTAGGGTAACTTAACTTAGGTTAACTTAACTTAGTTTAACTTAACTTAGGTTAACTTAACATAGGTTAACGGAACTTAGGTTAACTTAACTTAGGTTAACGGAACCTAGGTTAACTTATATTAGGTTAACGGAACTTAGGTTAACTTAACTTAGGTTAACGGAACTTAGGTTAACGAAACTTGGGTTAACGGAACTTAGGGGAACGGAACTTAGGTTAACGGAACTTAGGTTAACGGAACTTAGGTTAACTTAACTTAGGTTAACGGACTAGGTAACTTAAAACTTAGGTTAACGGAAGTTAGGTTAACGGAACTTAGGTTTACGAACTTAGGTTAACGGAAACTTAGGTTAATTATATTAGGTTAACGGACTAAGTTAACTTAATTAAGGTTAACGAACTAAGTTAACGGAACTTAGGTTAACGGAACTTGGTTAACGGAAAACTTAGGTTAACTGGATTAGCTGTGTGCTTTGGTGTTGGTTTTAGACGGGAACTATGTTCCTTAACGGAACTTTAGTTAACGGAACTTGGGTTTTAACGGACTTAGGTTAAACGAACTTAGGTTACGGGCGGAACTTAGGTTTAAACTTAACTTAGGTTAAACGTGAACTTTAGGTTTAACGAAATTAGGTTAACGACTTAGGTTAACGGAAGCTTAGGTTAACTTAACTTAGGTTAACGGAACTTAGGTTTAAACTTATATTAAGTTTAACGGAACTTGTTTAACGAAAATTAGGTAAGCGGAACTTATTTTAACTTAACAGGTAAACTTATCTTAGGTTAACGAACAATAGGTTTAACGGGAACTTAGGTAACGGAACTTAAGGTTAACGGAGCTTAGGTTAACGGAACTTCAGGTTAAAGGAACGTAGCGTTAACGGAACTTAGGTTAACTAAACTTAGGTTACTTAACTTAGGCTAACTTACCTTAGGTTAACTTAACTTAGGTTACGGAATTAGGTTTAACGGACTTAGGTTAACTTAACTTAGTTAACGGAACGTAGGTTAACTTAACTTAGGTTACGGAACTTAGGTTAACGGAACTGAGGTTAACGGAACTTAGGTTAACGGAACTTAGGTTAACAAAACTTATGTTAACGGAACTTAGGTTAACGGATCTTAGGTTAACTTATATTAGGTTAACGGACCTAAGGTTAACGGAACTTAGGTTAACGGAACTTAGGTTAACGGAACTTAGGTTAACGGAACTTAGGTTAACGGAACTTAGGTTACGGAACTTGGGTTAACGGAACTTGGGTGAACGAACTAGGTTAAACGGAACATAGGTTAACGGAACTTAGGTTAACTTAAATTAGGTTAACGGAACTTAGTTAACTTAACTTAGGTTAACGGAACTTAGGTTAACGGAACTTAGGTTAACGGAATTTAGGTTAACTTAGCCTAGGTTAACGGAACTTAGGTTAACGGAACTTAGGTTAACGGAACTTAGGTTAACGGAACTTAGGTTAACGGAACTTAGGTTAACGGAACTTAGGTTAACGGAACTTAGGTTAACGGAACTTGGGTTAACGGAACTTAGATTAACGGAACTTAGGTTAACTTAAATTAGGTTAACGGAACTTAGGTTAACTTAACTTAGGTTAACGGAACTTAGGTTAACTTAACTAAGGTTATACGAACCATAGGTTTAACGGAAAGCTAGGTAACTTAACTTAAGGTTAACTTAACTTGGTAACGGACTTAGGTTAAATGGACCTTAGGTTAACGGAACTTAGGTTAACGGAACTTAGGTTAACGGAACTTAGGTTAACTTAACTATGGGGTAACGGAAGCTTAGGTTACGGAACTTGGGTTAACGGAACTTAGGTTAAACGGAACTTAGGTTAACAGAACTTAGGTTACGGAACTTAGGTTAACGGAACTTGGGTTAACGGAACTTAGGTTAACGGAACTTAGGTTAACGGAACTTGGGTTAACGGAACTTAGACGGAACTTAGGTTAAACGAACGTAGGTTAACGGAACCACTTAGAAAACGGGAGGGGAACCTTAGGTTAACTTAACTTAGGTTAACGGAACTTAGGTTACTTTAATTAGGTAGAACTTAGAGATAACGAAATTTAGGTAAACGCAACTCTATTTTAACTAACAGGTACTTAACTTAGGTTAACGAATTAGGTGAACGCTTAGGTTAACGAACTTACGTTAAGAACTTAGCGTTACGGACTGGGTAACGAACTTAGGTTACGAACTTAGCGTTAACGGAACTTAGTTAAAACTTAGGAATCTTTAACTTAGTACTTACTTAGTTACTTACATAAACGAACTTAGGGTAACGGAACTTACGTTAACGGAACTTAGGTTAAACGAACGTAGGTTAACGGAACGAGTAAACGGAAATATAGAACGGAACTTAGGTTAAAGTAACGTAGGTTAACGAAACTAAGGTTGGAACTTATTTAAACTTAACTTAGGTTAACTTAACTTAGTTAACTAACTTAACTAACGAACTAAGTAACGAACTTAGTTAACTTAACTTAGGAACAAACTAGGTAACTTATACTAGTTAACGGAAACTTAGTTACTACTTAGGTTAACGAAAACTAGTACGAACTGGGTAACGAACTTAGGTAACGAACTTAGGTTAACGACTAGGTAAAGAACTAGTTAACTTACTTAGGTAACTTTACCTTAGAGTTAACTAATATATTAACGCTTTAACTCGCGAACTTAGGTCCAACTTAACTTAGGTAACGGAACTTAGGTCACGAAAACTTAGGTTACCGAATTAGGTTAACGAACTTGAGGTTAACGGACTTAGCGTTAACGACTTAGCGTTAACGGAACTTAGACGTTAACGAACTTAGAGTAACGAACTATAGGTATAACGGAACTTTGTTACAACTTAGGTTACTTCTATATTAGGTTACGACTAAGGAACTGAACTAGGTTAACGAAACTTAGGTTACGAAAATAGGTTACGAATTAGCGTTAACGGAACTAGAGTTACGAACTGAGGTTCAAGTTGTGAGAGGGAAGTGGCTTCATCTTAAACTTAGGTTAAACTTAAACTTAGGTTAACTTAATTAGTTAACGAATTAGGTAACGGAACTGGTTAACGAACTAGGTAACGGAACTGAGGTGAAAGAACTTATTATCTAACTTAGTTAACTTAACTTAGCGTAACTTAACTTAGGTTAATTAACTTAATTAAACGGAAACTAGGTAATTAACTTAGGAACGCGAATTAGGTTACGACTTAGGTTAACTAACCAGAGTTACGGAATTACGGAACAAAAATTAGCGTTAAACGGAACTTAGGTTAAAGAAACGTAGGTAACGAACTTAGGTTAAGGAACTTAGTTACTTTAACGTAGAAACTTACTTAGTTAACTTAACCTTCAGGTAAATTTACTTAGTTACGAAACTTAGGTTACTTTATTAGTTACGGAACTCTAGACGTTAGAACTTAGTACGGGGATTAGCGTTAACGAACTTAGTTAACTTACTTAGGTTAACGAATTAGGTTACTTAATTAGTTAACTTAACTTAGTTAACTTAACTTAGGTTAAAGAACTTAGGTACTTTATATTAGTGTAACGAATTAGTTAACGAATAGGTAACGGAACTGGTTAACGGAACTTAGTTAACCTTAATTTGGTTATCTATAATTCGTTAACTAAGTAAGTTAACTAAGTTCAGTTAACCTAAGTAGTTAACCTAAATCCGTTACATAATTTCGTAACTAAGTTCCGTTAACAAGCTAACTAATATAAGTAAACCTAAAGTTCGTTAACCTAAGTTAAGTAACCTAAGTTAAGATAACCTTAAGTTAAGTTACCTAAGTTAAGTTAACTAAGTTTTAAGTTAGTTCCGTTAAACTACGTTCCTTTAACCTATAAGTTCCGTTAACCTAATCTTCCAAACTCTCAAGTTGACATTTCAAACGTCAAGTCGTGACCTAAGTCCGTTAACCTAGTTAAGTTAACCAGTCCTAAATTAGTAACCTAAGTTAAGGTAACCTAAGTTAAGTTAACCAGTTAAAGATACTAAGTTCTTAACTAAAGTTCCAGTTAACTAAGTCCGTAAACCAATCCGTTACCTAAGTTCAGTTAACAAAGTAAGTTAAAACTAGTAGTTAACTAGTTAACTAAGTTTACTAGTTAACTAGTAGTTTACCTAAGGTTCGTTAACAAGTTCCGAACTAAGTTCCGTTAACAATTCCGTTAACCTAAGTTCGTAACCTAAGTCCGTTAACCTAAGTCCGTTACCTGTCGTTAACTAATATAAGTACCTAAGTCGTTAACAAAATTCGTTACTAAGTATCGTTAACTAAGTTCCGTTACTACATTCCGTTAACCTAAGTTCGGTTACCTAAGTTCCGATACCTCAGTCCGTTACCTAAGTTCGGTAACCTAATCGACCTTAAGTTCCGTACTAAGTAGTTGACTAAAAAATTCCGTAACCTAGTTCGTTAAACCTAAGTAGTTAACCTAGTAAGTTAGCCTAAGTTAGTTAACCTAGTCTTGAAAAAAAAAAAAAAAAAAAAAAAAAAACCTAAGCGTACCTAAGTTCTAACCTAGTTCCTTAACCCAGTCGTAACCTAAGTTCGTAACCAATTAATTACCATTTTTCCGTTAACTAGTACAATTCACTAAGTTCGTTAACTAATTAAGTTACTAAGTTCGCTAACCTTAGTCTTTAACTAAGTTAAGTTAACCAAGTAGTACAATTAAGTACCTAGAGAACTTCACTAATTCCTTTCCAACGCTTATAACTAGTCCGACTAAGTTCCGTTAACTAGTTCGTTAACCAGGTATTAACTAAGTTCCGTTACCTAAGTTCCGTGTAACAAGTAGTTAACTAAGTTTTCTTACCTAGTAATTACCTAGTAAATAACGAAGTCCTTAACCGAAGTCCGTTAACTAAGTTCCTAATGAAGTTTGTTAACAAGTTTGAATCACGAAATTCGAAACTCAGTATGTTATCTAAGTTCCGTAAATAAATACGTTAAACTAGTTAAGTAACTGTAAGTTAAAAACTATAACACTTACAGTAACCCAAGCTCCATTAACCTATTAACCTAAGTTCAGGCAACGAAGTCGTTAGATAAGGGTCTTGAATTTGGAAGCTAATGTTATTAGGTCCTAATTAGGGAAGAGTTAAACTAAGTTCCTTTAAATTGATATAATACTTCAAATGTCATTTCATCCTTTCACTCAAACTTTATATAAGTCGTTAACTAATTCGTACCCAAGTCCGTTAACAAGTTCCTTACCTAAGTTCCGTTAACCTAATTCTTTACCTAATATAAGTTAACCTAGCTTAAACTAAGTAATTAACCTAAGTTCCGGTTAACTAATTCTTAACCTAAGTTCAGTAACTATTAAGTACCTTTAAAGTTTACTAATCCGTAACCCTAAGTTTCCGCCCCAAGTTCGTTAACCTACGTTCTTTAACCTAAGTTAAGTACCTATTCGATTACCTAGTTATTACTAGTTCCGTAACTAGTTCGTAACCTAAGTTCCGTTACCTATCGTTAACAAGTCCGTCACCTAAGCTCTAACTAGTTCATTAACTAGTTTCGTTAACTAAGCTTACAGTTCGTAACCTAAGTTCCGTTAACTAAGTTCCGTTACTAAGCGTTACCTAATAAGTTAACCTAGTTCGTAACAATAGAACTAAGTTCGTTACCTTAAGTCCGTAACCTAAGTTTAACTACGTTCCTTTACCTACGTTAAGTTAACCTAAGTTCGTTAACCTAAGTTCCGTTACCTAATTCGTTACCTAAGTTCGTATTAACCCAGTTCTTAACCTAAGTTCCAGTTAACTAATATAAGCTTAACTAATTCTAAACCTTAAGTTAAGTTAACCTAATTCGTTAACCTAATTTAGTTACCTAAGTCGTACCTAAGTTCGTTAATTAAGTTCGTTAACCTAAGTTCCGTTACTAATATAAGTTAACCTAGTTCGTTAACCTAAGTAGGTACTAGTTCCGTTAACCTAGTTAATTACCTAGTTCCGACGTTAACCTATTAAGTTACCTAGTTAGTCTAACTAAGTTCCTTAACCAAGTCCGCAACCTACGTTATTTAACCTATTAAGTTACCTAGTTCCGTAACTAAGTCGTTAAACCTGTAATTACCTAAGTTCCGTACTAAGTCCGTTAACCAAGTTAGTTAACTTAGTAAGTTAACCTAAGTTAAGTTAACTAAGTTAAAGTTAACCTAAGTTAGATACTAGTCCTTAACTAATTCGTTACCTAAGTTCCGTCCTAACCTAAGTCCGTTAACCCAATTCCATTACCTAAGTCCGTAACCTAAAGAATTACTAAGTTCGAACTAAGTTCCGTTAATCATTCCTTAACCTAAGTTCCGTTAACTAAGTTAAGTTAAGTTAAAGTTAACTAAGTTATGTTAACTAAGTAAGTAACTAAGTTAAGTTACCTAAGTTAGTTAACCTAATTCCTTAACTAATTCCGTTACTACTTCTTACCTAAGTTCCGAAACCTAAGTTCCGTTAACTGTTAACATATGTTAAGTTAACCTAAGTTCTTTTAACCTAAGTTCCGTTCTAGAAGTAACCTAATTCCGTTACCTAAGTTAAGTTAACTAAGTTTAAGTTAACTATAAGTATAAGTTAAGATAACCTTAGTTCCTTTAACCTAAGTTCTTACCTAAGTTGCGTTAAACCTAAGTTACGGTTAACCTAAGTTCCTTCATAACATAAGTTAGTTAACCTAAGTCCGTTACTAAGTTAAGTTAACCTAAGTTCGTTAACTAAGTTCGCTTACTAAGTTCGTTACCTAAGTCTTACCTAATAAAGTAAACCTAAGTTCCGTACTAACTAAGTTAAGTTACCTAAGTTCCGTTAACCTAAGTTAGTTAACCTAAGTTCCGTTTACTAAGTTAAGATTACCTAATTCCGTAACCTAGTAAGTTAACTAGTCCGTTACCTAAGTTAAGAACCTATTCCATTAACCTAAATAAGTTAACCTAAGTTCCGAAGTAAGTTAACCAAGTTCCGTTAACCTAATTCCGGACCTAGTTCCTAACCTAAGTTCGTTAACAAGTCCGTTAACTAATTTTTCCCGTTAACCTGCTAAGTTCCGTTAACCTAAGTAAGTACAGTTCGTATCACCTAATATAATTTAACTGTAGCCGTTTAACCTAAGTCCTATTCTTTTAACCTACGTTTCTTTAACTAGTTAGTAACTAGTCGTTACCTAAGTTCAGTTAACTAAGTTCGTAACCTAAGTTCTTAACCCTAGTTCTTACTAAGTCTTTAACCTATATAAGTTAACTAAGTCCTTAACCTAGTTAATTTAACCTTAAGTCCAGTACCTAAGTGAAGTTAACCTAAGTTCGTTTACCTAAGTTCCTTATCTAAGTTCGTTAACAATTCGTTAACATAATTATAGTGTTAACCTAGTTCGTTAACCTAAGTTTAAGTAACCTAGTAAGGTAAACCTAAGTAGTTTCTAGTTAAGTAACCTTATATTTCCGCTTAACCTACTGCCTATTAACCTAATTCTGTAAACTTAAGTCCGTTACTCCCTAAGTTCCGTTAACTAGGTAAGTTAACTAGTTCGTAAAACCTAGTTCCGTTAACCTAGTTAAGTTAACTTAAGTTCCGTTAACTTAAGTTTAAGTAACCTAGTTAAGTTAACCTAAGTTAATTTACCTAAGTTAACTAACCTAGAGTCTTTACCTAAGTCCTTACTAAGTTCCGTTAACAAGTCCGTTAACACAATTCGTAACCTAAGTATAACCTAAGTATATATCCTAAGTTAAGTTACCTAAGTTCGCTTAACTACTTCTTAACTCAAGTTCTAACAAGTTCCGTAACCTAAGTTCCGTTAACCGAATTCGTTAACCTAGTTCCGTTACCTAGTTTCCGTAACCTAAGTCCTTAACTTAGGTCCGTACTAATAAAGTTACCTAAGTCCGTTAACAAAAGTCGTTAAACTAAGTTCGTTAACTAAGTTCCGTACTAAGTTCTTACCTAAGTTCGCTAACAAGTTCGTTACTCAGTTCCGTTACCTAAGTTCAGACCTTAGTTCGGACTATATCTATATTCTATTTTATATTTTAATACTAAGTTAAGTAACCTAAGTTCCGTTAACAGTTCGTTATATATCTATATTTTTTAGTACTATGAGTGCGTTAACCTATATAAGTACTAAGTTCGTAACTAATTTAAGTAACTAATTCGTTAACCTTAGTCCTTAACTAAGTTAGTTACTAGTTAAGTTAACAGTATAAGTGACCTATGTTTAATATTCGTATGATATTATTTCGTTAACTAAGTTCGTTAACTAAGTTCGTAACCGTAGAAGTTAACTAAGTTCGTTACCTAATCCGTTAACCTAAGTCGTGATATATATATAATAGCTACCTAGCCTTTAACAAGTTCCGTTACCTAAGTTCGTTAACAGTTCCGTACCAAGTTCGTTACCTAAGGGCGTTAACTAGTTCTAAACTAAGTCCGTTAACTAAGTCCGTTACCTAAGTTAAGTTACTGTTAAGTAAATAAGTCCGTAACTACATTCGTTTAACTAAGTCCTTTAACTATTAAGTTACCCTAAAGTCTAACCTAAGTTCGTTTTCTTAAGTAGTTTCGTTAGGGGTTCAGCGGTAAGTTCCGTTAACCTAAGTAAAGTTAACCTAAGTTCCTTTAACTATTAAGTTAACTAAGTTCGTTAACCTAAGTCCGTTAACCAAGTTCGTTAACTAAGTTCGTTAACCTAAGTTCCGTTAAATTTCGTTAACCTAAGTTCCGTTAACCTAAGTTTCGTTAAATCGAAAGTTCCGTTAACATATTTATGTTTGCCAACTTTAAGAAATAAGTGAAACTTCAACATTAAAACATTACCATAAGTTAAGTTAACCTGTAAGTACTAATTCGTTAACCTTAAGTTACCGTCCAAAGTTCTTTAACCTACGTTCCTTTAAACTAATTAAGTTAACCTAAGTTCCTTACAATTAATACCTTAAGTTCCTTACTAAGTCGTAACCTTAAGTTCTTTTAAAACCAATTCGTTCACCTAAGCTCCGTTAACCTAGTTCCGTTAAACCTAAGTTCCGTTACCTAAATTCCGTTAACCCAAGTTCCGTAACCTAAGTTCCGTAAGTTCCGTTAAACTAAGTTCCGTTAACCTAAGTAATGTTAGTCTTTCCTACATAATATAATTATAATTTATATATCTATCTATATATCTTATACCTTAAGTTAAGTTAACTGTTCCGTTAAACCTAGTTCCGTTACTTAGTTCCGTTTAACCTAAGTCCGTTAACCTAGTTCGATTAACTATTCTGTTAACCTAATATAAGTTAACCTAACCTAATTAAAGTACCTAAGTTCCGTTAACTAAGTTAGTTAACTAAGTCCTCTAGATAGATTAAGTTTCGGTGACGTAGAGCCGTTGAAGTAGAGATAGTTAGAGCTAAGTTCGAGGGAACTAGTTTAAGTTAAACTAGTTCGTTACAAGTTAAGTGATGATATCTGTGACTTAAGTTAGTTAAACTAATTTAATTAACTAATTCTTACCTACAGGTCCTCTTAACCTACGTATTTTACCTAGTTAAGTGTAACCTAAGTTCCGAACTAGTTCCGTACCTAGGTCTAAGTTACCTAATTCGTTACTAGTTCCGTTAACCTAAGTTAAATTAGTTAAGTTAGTTAACTAAGTTAAGTTAACTAAGCTACTGTTAACCGAAGTTAATAACCCAACTGTGATACCCTAGTTCCTTTAACCAAAGTTCCGGTAACCTAAGTTCGTTTAACCAAATTCGTAACCTAAGTCCGTTAACTAAGTAAGCTATCTAAGTTCGTAATCTAATTTCCGTTAATCTAAGTATCGTATATTTATATATATATACCTTATATTTAATTTAAATCTATTAAGGTTTACCATCAAGGAACTAAGTCTTTAAACCTAAGTTCCGTTAACACGTTCTTTAACTAATTCCGTTAACTAAGTTTCGTTACCTAAGTTCCGTAAATGGTTAGTAACTAAGTTCCGTTACCAATTCGTTAACCTAGTAAGTAACCTAATTCCGTTTATATATAATTTAACCTGTTAAGTTAACCTTAAGTTAAGTTAACCTAAGTAAGTTAACCTTAAGTTAGAAACCTAAGTCCTTTAATTCTATCGTTGAACCTAAGTTAGTTAGACCTAAGTTCCTATTACCTAAGTTAAGCTACTTAAGTCCGCTAACCTAAGTTAAGTTACTAAGTTCGTTAACCTATATCGTTAAACACAAGTTCGTTACCTAATCCGTTAACCAATATATAACCTAATTCCGTTAACCTAGTTAGTTTAACCAAGTTCCGTTACCTAATTAGGTTAACCTAAGTTCTTAACCTAAGTAAGTTACCCTAAGTTCTTTACTAAGTAAGTAACTAAGTATCCGTTAACCTAGTTAAGTTAACTAAAGTTCATTACCTAAATAAGTTAACCTAAGTTCCGTACCTAAGAGTATATCTTTATCAGTATACTAAGTTCGTTACATCTTATTACCTAAGGGTTAACCTATTCCGTTAACTAAGTCCGTAACCTAGTAAGTTAACTAGTTCTCTGTAACCTAAGTTCCGTTAACCTAAGTATCATTAACGAATAATATACTAAGTAATTTAACCTAAGTTCCGTGAACTAAGTTCTTATATAGTCTATATCTTATTAACCTCAGTTCCGTTACTAAGTTCCGTTAACCTAATTCCGCTGACCTAATGTTAACTAAGTTAGTTGACTAAGTTCCTTAACCTAAGTTCCGTTAACTAAGTAATTAACCAGTAAGTTAGCCTAAGTTAGTTACTATGTATATTTCCTTTTGTAACGAAGTCCGTTAACCTAATTCGTTAACCCAAGTTCGTGTATATTATTATTATCTTTACTATATTTAGACCTAGTCCGAACCTAAGTTCCCGTAACCTAAGTTAAGTTAACTAAGTAAGTAACTAAGTAAGTTACAAGTTCCTTTAACCTAAGTTCCGTTACCTACGTCCTTTAACTAATTCCGTTAACTAAGTCGTACCTAAGTTCCGTTAGACCTGAGCGTTAAGTTTCCTAAGTTCCGTATAACCTAAGTTCCCGTTAACTAGTCCGTTAACCTAGTTAAGTTAACTATAATTAACTAAGTTAAGTTAAACTAAGTTAAGTTAACCTATTCGTTAACCTAAGTTCCGTTACCTAAGTTCCGTTACTAAGTTCCGTACAAGTCGTACAGTTCCGTACCTTGGAAGTTCGTTACTAGTCCGTTAACTAATAAGTTAACTGTTAAGTTAAATAATTCCCGTTAACTAATTCCGTAACCAAGTTCCGGATAAACCTAATATAAGATTAACCTAAGTTCCGATAACCTAAGTTAAGTTAACCTAGTTTCCGTTAACCTAATTTAAGTTAACCTAAGTTAAGTAACTAAGTTCGTTAACCTAATAAGTTAACTTTAAGTTCGTTAACCTAAGTTAAGTTAACCTAGTTTCCGTTAACCTAATTTAACCCAGTTCCGTTAAACCTAAGTCTTTATTATTATTATCTTAACCTATCGTTACCTAAGTTCCGTTTAACCTAAGTTCGTTAGAGTATATTGTATACCTAGTCCGTTAACCTAATGTCCGTTAACCTAAGTTCAGTTACCTATATATATTATATATAGTATATATTTATGTTATATATCTAATAGATTATATAATAATTTCTCTTTTGTAAGAGCTAGAGTGCTTGTAAACTATTTCTTATCTTATTGCTTTATAGTCTAAGTTCCGTTAACCTAAGTTTCGTTAACCTAATTCCATGTATGTTTTAATTTTGTTCTCGTTAATAATAAGTAACTAGTTCCGTAACTAAGTCCTTTACCTAAGTTAACTAAGTTCCGTTAACTAAGTTCTAACTAGTTCCCTTTAACCTAGTCCGTTACTAGGCAGTTCCTTAACCCAATATAAGTTACCTAAGTCTTTAACCTAAGTGAAGTTAACCTAAGTCGTGAAGAGCGTGAGTAGTGTATATTTACCTAGATTTCCGTTAATCTTAAGTTCCTTTAAACCTATTCCGTTAGGTGAATATAAGTAACTAGTTCCTGTTTTATGTAATTTCTATTTTAGTTAACCTAAGTTGTATGGTTAACCTAGTTAAGAACTAAGTAAGTAAACCCTATTCCGTTTATATATACTAACTATTTATTAACTAAGTTCTTAACCTAGGTAATTAACCTAAGCGTTGATATTATCCTACTAAGTTAAGTAACCTAAGTTAATTTAACTAAGTTTAAGTAACCTAAGATTACTGAGCGTAGTAGATAACTAAGGCCTTTAACTAGTCGTAACTAGTTCGTTATCACCTATGTTAACTAAGTTCCGTTAACCCAAGTCCGTTAACTAGTTTCTTAAACTAAGTTCGTTAACTAATTCCGTTGACCTATATAAGTTAACCTATTTCCGTTAACCTAAGTTAAGTGAACGAGTTCGTTAACCTAAGTCCGTTAACCTAAGTTATTGTTAACTAAGTTAGTGAACTGAAGTAGTGACTCTATAGTTAGTTAAGCTATTTATATACCTATATAAGTTCCGTTACCTAGTCCGTTGAAATTAACCTAGTTCCGTTAAACCTAAGTTCCGTAACTAAGTAAGTAACTAAGTTCCGTTAACCTAAGTTAAGTAACTAAGTTAAGTTAACTAATTTAAGTTAAGTTAATCTAAGTTAAATTAACCTAAGTTCCTTTAACCTAAGTTCGTTAACCTAAGTCGTACCCTAATTAGTTAACGAAGTTCGTGTATATTAGTTCCGTTACTAAGTTAAGTTAACCTATTCCGTTAACAATTCCGTAACTAGTTTCGTTACCTAATTCCCTAGAGCTATATAAGAAACTAGTTCCGTTAACCTAAGTTAAGTTACCTTAAGTTACGTTACCAATGTTATCCTAAGTTATTAGTATGTAGCCGTAACCTAAGTATTAAACCTAATTCTTAGCCTAGTTAGTTACCTAATTCTACTAAATAGTTATACAAGTTCGTTAACCTAAATTAAGTTAACCTAAGGTTCCGTACTAAGTCGCTAACCATATTCCTTAACTAAGTTTCCTATACCAAAGTTCCGTTACAAGTCCTAACTAATTCTGTACCTTAATTCGCT
>JABUQX010089820.1:0-7500 GCA_015478945.1 Trachelipus rathkii
TAGAATCACATTGCAGTCCTGGACGATATCCACAACCCAACAGTTTCTTATAGAAGAAAAAGAATGAGAGAGAGAATTTATCCTGATAGTGCGAGATTGCAGCTAAAGCGGACTATCCCACTGAAACTGAAGCGGGTGCCCCACTCTGATAATATATATATATATACTAGCGAAAATCTACCATACATAGAATGCCTTGGAGATTGGTAGAACATAACCTTATACTTATTATATTCTTTACGAATAGCAAATAATACACAATAAAAATATACAATTTTATATATATATATATAATATTATATATATATATATATATATATCCTATAAAGTCGTTTTATGATTTCCTGAAACTTAACCGAAATTATCACCCTATATCTAAAGACACCAGATTGTCAGATTGTCGTGTCCTCTGCATTCTAGTGGTACTTAGGGAGAATCTTCAGAGCCCCTCTGTTCAACCTTAAAACGCTTAGCAGCGCCTCCTATGGAAAATCAGTACCTTGCTATTACAGACTTTTTTCAGGTGTCTTATGCGAACCCGATGGGAGACAGAGGGTACAGAAGTCACTAACTCAGATCAGCGAAGACGAGCCAAGAGCAGAACCACGACACACTGTTATTACTTTCTCTGCGTCACTACTCTCAGGGAAGTTCTGTTTAAGTTTAATTCTATAAAACGAGTTTTCTATTATAGAGCTATCCACCTCTATTATACCGGAGTATATTAGTATAGAGAACCAATACTAACATTAATCTGAGCTATATGTTCTACAAACATCATATGTCGTA
Organism: Trachelipus rathkii; assembly: GCA_015478945.1. Classification (NCBI taxonomy): domain Eukaryota; kingdom Metazoa; phylum Arthropoda; class Malacostraca; order Isopoda; family Trachelipodidae; genus Trachelipus; species Trachelipus rathkii. The sequence goes on from JABUQX010089820.1 coordinate 790, forward strand.
TCAGCTCATTAATTAATAATAAAATATACTCTCATTAAGTATCTTTTAAGGAATAAGCTCAATTATTAATTGCATACTTATATCTATAAATAATCATCTAAAGGTAACTTGTATGGATCACATACTAATGAACATTACAATCGCTATTCACATTGTGAGACTAGTAAATCATCAAAATGTTGTAAAGTTTTTGAGTTTAATTTTTCATAATATGGCTGATTTGATACCACTATTTCTGAGTAGGTCTAATATATTAGCTCGTAATCCATACACTCTTATCTATTCATTATTGAAAAAGTTAATATGTACTGTCACGTCTGACATAACCCATGTCACTCTTCATGTCGAAAGCGACACTGCAACTTATTATGTTCACTCAGTTACTTAACGCGTATCTCTTCGATACAATATACGCGAACATATTTATGGAAAAACATCGATATCTGATAATAGTTCCGTCAACCGACTTATTACCAAAAAATAGCGTGCCGTATGTTGTTATACTTATATAGTAATATTATATGTTATATATATATATAATATATATATAATAATATATTATTTAACATATATATTATATATAATATATATATATATACTATATATATTATATTGTTATAATATATAATATACTATATAAATATATAATATAAAATATTATATATATATTATATATATAATTTATATATAATATATATATTATATTTATAATATATATATATATATATATATATTATATATATATAATATATATATATTATATAATATAATATATATTATAATAAATATATTTATATATCTATATAATGGTAATACATGTTTTCTTTCAGACCTCGATTTTGATAGATCCGATAATAATCGATACGATACTATCGTTATATTTATATATATATATATATTTATTATTATATATATCATATATATATATATATAATTATATATATATTATATAGTATATATATAATATATATATATATATATATATATATTATCATCTGTTACTAAAAACACTTTATCCAACCTAGACTAAAAGCCATACAGACGACCTATCTAGACGATGTCGTTGCCGTAGACTAGACCTAACCAGATGAATTGTGTTGCCGTAAACTAAATTAACCTAGAGGATTGCGTTTCGTAAAACCTAACCTAACCTAGAGTTTTTTAAGTAAAAATTAATAATATGTTTAAGTTTAGATAAATATCACTGACGACTTATGGATAGATTCCTGCATTGCTCAGAAGAGTTAAAATCTCTCTCTTTAGGACGCTTTCTTGCTCTGCGCCGTGTTGGGAGTATTTAATTTGACCTACAATATATTAAAATAAATGTTTTAAAAACATCACACACACACAACACACACCACCCACAACAGAATATACTATATATAATAAATATATATATATATATAATATATATAATATTAATATATAATAATATATATATAATATAATATATATATATATATATATATACGGGTATGCAGCGTCGCTACTCTCTAAACTACCTTCCTTTGGATTTCCTCCTTCGCTTGCTTACTCTTGTCTAGTTTTTCTCTACATCGTTCCATTTCAGCTCTTGTTGTTGGAGCAACCTCTTCCTCCTTCTTATTTTTGTGGCTCGTTCCTCAGGTTCTGTTTTATCTCAACTATTCCTACTTTTCATCACGATCCTCTTAGCTGAATCTTCTAACTGCTGTTCACTCTTATCGATGACTCAACTCTCCATTCTTCCACTCATTTTAATTGGGCCTCCCTCGTTGTATCTAGAGTTGCCTCTCGTCCACAGCTTCTGTTCCATTCTTGCCGATTTGGTCGGAATTTTTCAGTGGGGTAACTGTAATCTTGTGAAGTTCAACTCTGAAAACTCAACTTCTTCATATCTCCCTTTCTAAAATACCTCCCAACTTTCCTATCCCTTTTGATGGTTCTAATGTCTTACCCGTAAACAACATAAATATTCTAGGACTAAAAAAGCATAGAAAATCGTCCCGGAAAACGCAGAAGAAGTCGCGATTAGAAATGCTCAAAAAGCTGGAATTGAATCATGAACAACACGAACAACTTTTGCGTATTGCACAAAAAACTAAAAAACATTCAGGTTTTTTTCGCCTGCATGGAATACTGTCACTTGGGGTGGATCCGGTCCAACGCCTTTTGGATAGATTGAATCTAAAGCTTCAGAGGCTTCTAAACTGTCCATAGCTCGTCGACTCCCTTGACCTCTTTCTCTGCGTCGTGACGTAGGTGCCCTATCTCTTCTTCTATGAGGTATTACAACGGCAGGTCGCTCGCGAGCAATTGGACCATAGTCATTCTGTAAAAGGGGCCTCGAAATAAAGAAAAGACGAGGTGTCTTGTTCCTCATGAAAATGTGTGAATATTGAGACTCAAGGATCGCTCGTTATGGTACCTCCTTCTTTTCAGCCACATCTCTGTTTTGTGAACTCTTGCCTTCTTTTATTTTCGCCCGCAATGTTTAATCTTCCTCTATTTAAGTCCCGCGTCTGCGCCTACCTGAGGGAATTGCGTTAAGGTCAAGGGTCAGGGTGGGTTTTACTTTTCATTATTTTAATTTATTTTCTTTATGTAATTTTTATTTTATTTATTTATTTATCTATTTATTACCATGTAAATATATATATATATATATCATAATATATATATAATATTATATATATCCAATTATATATATAATATATATATATATATTAATAATAATATATTATATTATATATTTATATATATATAAAATATATATCTATATATTATATAATTATATATATATATATATATATATATTATAATATAAAATGGAGGAAACGTTTTAACTATATTAAATTAAATAAGAAGATTCTACGTTAAATTTCTATACTTATAAAATGTATATTGGCCTTTAAATTTTTAAAATATTTATAATGTTGGCCAAACTGATAACAATGTAGTTGTTTTTAACTTTCAATAATTCTCTACATATCATATCTAAATTTAATTACACAAACACTGTATCCTATAACTTTTAAACACTTAAAACACTTATAAAGGAAATGCCGCCAGAAAAAGGCTTGGAAGTGGGTTTTCAATAGGGGACAATCGTATCAATATCGAATATTTAAAATATATCGTTGTTGGACTATAAATTTTTTCGGTCAGATAAGAATCTTAAGTTTATCCATATATATATATATATATCTATATTATATAATATATATATATATATATATATATATATATATATATATATAGATATATATATATATATAATATATATATATATATATATATATATTAACATATCATACAAATATTTAAATGGTTTTTAATATCTATTAAATGAATTCTAACACATTTTTCTTTGAACGAAATTGACAAATGGTATGTTTACAAGTAAGAAATTTCTATTTTCCCCGAGCCTGTGCTGTTGGTGCGTAGCTGCCATACGTACAAAAGGTACGATTTTAAATGAATGAGTCACAGGAGATTTTTACTCCCATCAAGCGGGATTCCGAACATTGTAACTCCGCGTCGCAGGTTAAACAATAACCGGATTCTCTGAACCACTGGCCTCCACTGTCCCAAAAAGAACGCTTCAAGCGTAATTTTAAAGCACCCGGTTTTCTCATCCCATAATTGCTGAGTTACATCTTTTTAATATTTAAAACCTATTGATCCTGTTCGTCCCCACTTAAATTCATTGTGAGTATCATATACTAAAAGTATATATATATATAAAAAAAATTGAAGGAGGCGTTAAAACATATATAGGATATATATAGTAATATTATAATATATATATATATATATATTATATTATATATATATATAATATATTAATAATATATTAAAAATTATTAATATATTATAATATAGTGATTAATAGTAGTATATTATATATATAACATCATATATATATAATAATATATATATATATATCATATATATATATATATATAAGCTATATATATATATATAGGTCTCTATTACCTGTTTTACGACTTCGGGGGGGGGGGGAGGCGGGCGTGCGATCAGTTTTTAGAATTTTTTTTTTTTTTTTATATATTGCTACTATATGATCCAACAATGAATTTCAGTGGTAAGGACATGATTAAAAAGTTCGAAGTATTTTTTAAATAATTTTTAAAAAATCACATTTTTGTTAAATATTGTTTTAAAATGAATATCTCGAAAAGTACGACACTTACAGAAAAACCACTTACATATTTTGGAATCAGCGTAATAGCTTATTACAAAAATGTAACAAAAAATAAACATTTTCATAAATTAAATATCTCAAAAAGTACGACACTTACAGCAGAAACTAATTACATATTTGGAATCAGCGTCTAAAGCTTATTATAAAATTGTAAAAAAATATTAATAAAAAAAAACGGCAAAAAAATAAAAGTTTAGGGGGCTCGAGCCGACGGGAGCAGAGGGGGGTGACGTTTTCCATACCCTGTAGGGGAGGGCGGAGACCCCCGCGACACCCAAATACGAAAGAGCGGGGGTTTCCGGGACCCCCCCGGGGGGGGGAATATAGTCCTCCCATGTGTTCCCGGAAGGCGAGAGACCCCGACTCCTTGCATCTTTGCGGTTTCCCTATGGTATTCCTTTAGTAAAAAAAAAAAATAAAACATTAAAACTGAAGGAGTCGTAGAACTGAAAAAAGGTCTTTATTTTGAATCATGTCCGTTACCACTTGAATTGATTGTTAGGATCATATATGAAATATATTAAAAAAACAAAAAAAATCAAAAACTGACGAGTCGTAAAACAGATAAGGTCCTATATATATATATATATATATATATTTATATATAGTATATATACATATATATATATAAATATATATATATTATCTATATTATAATATATATATATATATATATAATATATATTATTAATATTATATAATTAATATTATAATATTTTAAATATATATAATATATATATATTATTCTAAATATTATTAATATTTAATATATATATATAATTATATATATATATATTATATTATATATACATTATATTATTATATATATCAATATTATATATAATATAATTATATATATATATATATATATATATATATATATGCCTTGTTGTGATATAGAGTAAACCGTTAGTTAATACTGTATTTATTAATTTTGATTGGTAAAACAATGGATATATTAAAAATGTTAAATATAGAAATAATATGATTCCAAATTCCTATTTATAACATTTGTCTATGGACGAAATTATCAATTATAGCGACAAGAGTCGATTTTCTTTGATTTCCGTGAAACTTATATGAAATGTTTGAAATGATCCGAAATGAAACAGAAACATAAAAAAAAGTTATGAATTTTCAAAATTTAATAGTTCTTTTTATTGTCAGATGATTCATTTTCTTAACTTTTTTTTAGCTAAAATAGGCTTATGGGGCTGAAGCAATATTTTTTATTTTTTCAGCACTCACGGGTCAAGAGGTAAGGTAAACGGATCTCCCCGTTGGCAAATATTAGTGTGCCATGAATCATTTACCAATAAAATTAACTTAAATATAATTTCCTAACGATTTAGAAAAATAATCTAGTAGATCTTTCGAATACAAAAATAACATTCCTATTACACAACAGGTATATTTAAATATATATATATATATTATATATATATATATATATATATGATATATTATATATATGATAGATACATATATATATCATATAATATATAAATATATATATATAATATATATATATATTATATATTATATATTATATATATTATTAGCTCGAACTAATCATAAATTATGAGAACATAACTACGAAAGATTACCTAGTAATAGGTTAAATAAAGTTATGTAGCATGAATAATTAATTTTATTTATTAATTTAAAGGGTTACAGGTCATTCTCATTCGGAATAACGTTTGTTTAAAATATGAAAATACAATTAACAAATTGCATAAGGCTGAAACTGCATCCTTAGGTTTGCAAATTCCTATTGAAGGATAAAATGTCCTAAAAAATATCATAGAGGCACTGTCAATGAGTAACTTCTTCAAAGCTTTCAAACTTCATTCTGAGAGATTGCAACAATGTACTTGATAAATTTTCTGTCTCAAAATTTGATATAAGACTATTCTAATGAGAATTCTTGAATAATGAACTGACTGAATTAAATTGTGAAGATTTATTAACAGTTTGGCAGATTTATAATTAAAGTTTTTAAAATACCCAAAAATTAGTTAACAGACATTTTATATTTTGAATCCATCTAACAGATAAACGATAGTATGACAAAGCAAAGAACGGGTTGTATATATATATTTTGGCAGCTCAACGATCTATATTCATTAATATATTATATATATATATATATATATTATATATATAATTAGTATATGAATAATATATAATATAATATATATATATATATATAATTGAGCACATATATTTTATATATAACATATATATATATATATATTTATATATATATATATATATATATATAGGGTGTCCAAGATGTCGTGCATCATAGAGGTTTCCGAAAAAAACCATATTGACGCATATTTATTTTCTGCTTTCAGATTGCATATGGCTAAGAACACTAGAAGCTAGAAGAAAGAAGTTCAATTGCTTCATGTCTGGTAGAAGAGGCTACACACCAAGCAAGCAGTCTGATGAATTAAATCGCCGCCACCACCACTGAAGACGACCATTGTTTGAGC
>JABUQX010089820.1:12500-19902 GCA_015478945.1 Trachelipus rathkii
TTACTTAAAAAAAATGATCGTAGAAGACTGAAACTTGGAGACTGGATATAGGATTCGGAGTCGGAGACGGAGTTGGAGTCGGATTCGGATTCGGGTCCAGGGACCCCCCAGGTAAAGTCCCTTCCCCTGAAGAAATGCATGGAATGCAAAACAGAGAAAGAAGAGAAGAAGAAAGGAGGAAAGGAAGAAGGAGGAAAAGAAGAATGAGGAAGGAGGAGTAGGAGAAGGAGTCGGAGTCAGTACCGGCTCCGGTGCTGGAGCCAGTGCGGGGCTTAGGTAATAAACATTCGTATAGCAACAATGTTGGTGTCTTTATATATATATATGTTATTGGGTCTATAGATTTCGAAAATAAGGGTTTCAGAACCATCATGATTACTTTGCTTACTTTGCATTTAAAAGTGCTTTGTGGATCGTGCTTTTCTCTTGTGAGTCGATTTGGTTTCTCTTATCAAAAACCACATATAATCACCCATCATGGCACTATCCCAACGTCCCTGGTATAGCCTTTCCATTGTCTGAATATCCTGGTGAAATCTTTAACCTTGCTTTTCACTTATATCCCCTAAATTTTTTCGTAAAAATTCCATAGCTGGGCATGCCGCAACGATTTTCGGCTATTCGGCTAATCGGCTACGCCGCACTATCAATTCTTATAGCCGTAGTCGTAGCCGAAATTTTTTTTTAAATAGTCGGACAAGCCAACGACGCACTGCATTTTTCCGCGGCTATCGTTTCGGCTATGGAATTTTTTTAAATTAATTAAGTGAACCCTAACTCCGTTCTCCCTGATGACAAGTCACTTTCGAAAACGGGTTTTATATTGGTATGAAAAAGGCGTGGCATTGTAGTGATAAGTGTGTAATAATATTTTCAGTCTTAGTTCTATACTAATACGAATAAGATGTGTCAAAAGCTAAAAGAAGAAAAGTGCAACCTGTTTTAAACACCCAGTTTTATTCAAAATTCCTTTGTGATGTTCTTGTCATGTTATTATTTTATTAATTAGGTATTATTATTATTATGTTACTAAGTAATTAAGTAATAATTATTATAATTACTAATTTACTGATTAGTAGTTACTAGTTACTAAGTAATTAATTACTAGTAAAATATATATATAACAAATTAATAATATATATATAATATATATATATATATATATATATATATATATTAATTATATATATATATATATATATATATATATATATTTTTATATATATATATATATATATATATATAACTAACTATATATATATATATATATATAAATATAATATATATATATATATATATATATATATATATATATAAATATATATATATATATATATATATATATATATATATATATATATATATATATATATATATATATATATATATATATATATATATATATATATATATATATATATATTAATTAGATTTATTAATTTATCAGATACTGAAATTTAATTAAATAATTTGTATAAAGTATAAACATAAAATTATTAAAATAATTAAATACATGGATAAGTTTGTGACTAGGACCAGAGGTGTTTCTGGAGACAGTTCAGCCGCTGCCAGTAGTAGCTTAAGGAGCAGCTCTCCCATTTTAAATGAGAGCTGTGACATGGACAGCCAAAGATCTCTTACTGATCCTGTCACTGTAACCCTTGATTGTGAGGAGACGAGGGATCCTGGAAACCAAGGCCAAGAGGGCAACGAGGATGCCGTCAAAGAGTTGAAAAGCTATTTGCTCACTCTTGAGAGGTAAGAAACTCGCCTCCATGCTATAGTAAAGACTAAAGACTAAAGACTAAAGAGCATAGTAAAGAGTAAAGACTATAAAGTAACCAAATTAAATCTTTAAATAAAATCTAGTAAATTAACTTTTTTTGAATTTTTTCATGATTGAACATTTAAATATGAAATTACAATAGTCAAATTCAAAAAAATTAAAAACTTCTATTTATTTCAGTTTCTTCATCTTTGAAAAATTTTTGAGGACTGATGAGAAAGTTGATGGGGTGTCTCTTAGGAAGATTCACACTGGTGTTGCCAAGTGTAAACATCCTGCCTGCAAAGGGAAGAAGGGGCTTTCCTACAGCACCCAGACAAGGTCCCACCTCAAGCAGCATTACAAGCATGTAAGTTTAAATAATTATTAATTAAATAATTTAGATAAGATCACAACAACTAACTGGTGTTGCTAGTTAATTAGTTATCAAGATTTAAACACTCTTGTATAAAGTCTTGATACTTTATACAAATGTTATCAAAGAAAATTAAAAAATTTGTAATTAAAGTTTGTATTATTTTTATATACCAGATGCACAATGACCTTCTCCCTCACCTCTCTGCAGCCATTGAAGGGCTTAGCAAGCGCGGTCGCTCCAGTTCAAGGGAGAGTGAGTCTCGCAAGCGTCAGATGTCTCTGGATGAGAGCTTCAGGTCAAAGTTCAGCCAGCAGAGAGCAAGACAAGGTTACACCAGGTGAAAAAATTCAGAAACATAATATTAGTTATTTTAATTGAACTCAATTTTTTTTAAATAGGTATATGAGCGACTTAGCGTCTTCACGTTTTAAAAATATTTTTATTAAAAATTTAAAATATATTGATTTATTAACTTAATTACTTTTTCATCATTAGGTGGTTCATTCATTCAATGATGCCACTGGATTTAGCTGATGATCCTTACACGAAGGAGATGTTTTACCTCATTAATCCCGAGTTTCATCCCACCTCAAGGAGGACTTTGAGCAGGGATATTGAAAAGCTGATGCAAAAGGGGAAGACTCGACTGATAAACAACCTCTTCCACCAGAAGTGGGTGGCCACTACAGCCGACAGTTGGACCGCCCACAATAGGTCCTTCTTGGGAATGACAGTCCACTGGATTGACAGGGTCAACCTCAAAAGGTGCCATGCAACTTTGGCGGTCAGGGAGGTGAAGGTAAGAAAATTAAAAAGTTAAATTTTGTCATTTTATACCTTAGTCTCATAACCATAAGAACATATGAGGTGTAAATATTATTTAATTTACAGACTAAAACAATAAAATTATTGTCTTTAGGAAAGGCAAACTCACCAGTTACTGGGGAAACTAATCACAGAGATTCATCATGAGTTTAGCATCCACGGTAAGGTGAAGGCCACCACTACGGACAATGGCACCAACTACGTGGCAGCCTTCAACGCCTTTGGTGAGTCCAACCAGGACCAGGAGAACCTTCCTATGGACCCTGATTATCCTGACTTGGAGATTGTGGATCTCCAGGAGCTCCTGAGGGCTGAGGGTGACAACCCAAGTCTGCCGCCTCAACACCGCTGCAGGTACTTAGAATTCGCGAAAACTAGTGCTAAATGCTACTAATATATATTAATAATATTATTAAGTAATAAGTATTAACAAATAAAGATTTGTCATTTAAGATTTAACTAATAATCTTTGAATTTCTTGAATTAAATATCTTATTGTTTCAGTGCTCACACACTCAATCTGTTGGCGACAACAGATGTGAGTGATATACAGGGCTGGAGCAAGGGGGGCTCACAGTGGAGGAGGACCATAGCTAAGATCCAGGCCCTGTGGAACCTTCAGAACAGGGCCCCAGTGGTGGCCAACCAGATCAAGATTGTCGCCAAAAGAAAACTGAAGACTCCTGTGGTGACAAGGTAGTAGTAGTTACTATTAAAAAAAGAAATTTAGCGTAAGAAATTGTTGCCGATTAATTATAGACAAGTTCATTTTATAAGTTTTTGATATTTTATATAAAGTTATATTTATTTCTGCAGATGGAACTCCCTATATGATAGTGTGATGGTCCTTCTGGAGGTTTTAAGGGTCGAAAACCAAATGGATGCCATAAACACCATCCTCATCAAGCAGCCCAAGGGAGGTTCCCCTCTCACAGAGGTAGACGTCGAGGTAAATATAAAGTATTTTTAAAGTAGCAATTGCTCTTTTAATATTTTTATTTATAATTTAATAAATTTATTAAATTATAAATCTCCTCACAAACCCAAACCCCCTCCATTAATCCCTGTTCTGTACCTGTACCATCGCTCTTGCTTGCCCAACACTCATATCGCTACTTCGTAAACAATCTCTAACTGAATATATCCACCTTTTTTTCCGGTCGTCCGACAGGCAAAACACTCTCACATGTGCTCTTATACACTTTCTTAACCAATATGGTGTTCTCCACCTTCTCCACATGTCCAAACCATCTTACAAAATCCTCATCAAATTTGGCAGTCTTTTCCCTTACCCGCAAGACACGCTTCCATGATAAACTCGTTCCTCATCTTATCCAATCTCCTAACTGCCAAGAACGCCCTCAGATTGTCCATCTGTACAACCCTCACTCTTGATCTATTCGCCCTATTCCATACAGATACCTCGCTCTCGTGCTCCCGTATTTTTATTAATAATCAATTATGCTTACGTAACTAAGCAATATATTAATTTTCACTCTTTCAGGTCATGAACGAGTACACATTGGTCATGCAGCCTGTGGCGCAGTGTCTTGATATGCTTCAGGGGGAGAAAAGGGCATACATGGGCACCCTCCTACCCCAACTTTGGTTGATGAAGACCAGCCTTGAGGAGAAGAGTGAAAATATTCATCTTGTGTATGCAAGGCCACTAGTACAGGCCCTCCTCAGTGGCTATGAAAAGAGGTTTGGCCACCTCTTTCAGAATAGGGATCTCCTTATGGCCACTGCCCTTCACCCCTCCTTCACCCTTAAGGCCCTAGAAAGCATTGCACCTGACATGGTGGAGGAGATCGGGGACAGGATTACCCGGAAGATAGGGGACTCCATCAAACCCACTGAGAAACAGCAGCAGCGTCAGCTTGGCCAGCCAACAGAAAAAGAACCCCACAATTCAGACGCACTCCTATTCAGTAAATTGTTTTCTAGAGTATTGGTACGCAGAGCAAGCCAGCAACAGGATGTGGAAATCGTCATACGAAAGTCCATGGAGGAGTGGGTGCCCTCTCAAGAAGATCCGAGCTGTTCCTGTTTCCCCAACCAGCATAGGGAGATATGGATAGATCTATTTATAAAATATAATACCCCCATTCCTAGTTCAGCAGCTGTGGAGAGGTGCTTCAGCGCGGGTGGGGACATCCTCAGGGCCAAGAGATCGTCCTTGAAGGAGGAAAGGTTTGAGGACCTTCTTTTCCTCAAAGGAAATATGGACCTCCTGCAGGAAGTGATTAGCCAGGAGGACATGGAGGAGGAAGAGGACCTATAGCTATGAAAGTATTTAACTATTTATGTAGTTAACATTTAATAAAAAAATTAAATAAATCTGTTTTACTATCTTATAAAAGGTTTAAAATGTAAAGGCATGCTTTCGTTATCGCGCAAAAGTTTACTTTGTAATTTAACGGTATCGCCGTAGGATAGCCGAATAGCCGCATAGTTAATGCCGCACTGAGGTTTTCAAAAATGCAGTCGGATAGCCGACGACGCACTAGTTAGGTGGCAAAGCCGAATAGCCGATGACGGACCTCGAAAAATTATAGCCGCGCCCAGCTCTGAAAAATTCCAAATGCGAGTGTAAACAACAAACCTTTTGACATACGGAACCCCTTTTTTAATAACAATCAATGAGCATTTTTATCAGCTGTTTTATAATTTGAATCTTTACAATTTTCTAAAAATCCCTGAACCACTTTACGGAATGCACACTAGGCATCATTTTCAATTATGATCGTCTTTTCCTTCAATTTCAAGGATTTAAGCATATTTAAGCATGTTTCAATGAGCTTATCATCTTCCAGAAAAGAAAAGAGAAAACCTGCTACACACACACACATATATATATATATATATATATATATATATATATATATATATATATATATATATATATACTTGCTAACTCGTGTTTGATAGAATATATATATATATATATATATATATATATATATATATATATATATATATATATATATATATAAGAAGCTGTTGCATATATTTGTGGAAACATACGTTTCTTCTTTTATATGTCATGGACTTGTCATAAAACAATTTTACTTACAGAAGGGGTGGTGAAGGTATAGGGTAGTTTTCATTATGAGGAACTGGGGCTCTGGATGAGGGAATATCTGGGTATGGAAGAGATTGCCTTCCTTTACCTTTTCCATATTTTGTAATATCCACCATGCAGAAGTAGCAGTCATCATAGTGTTTCGTTGGCTCTCGCCATATTCTGGGAATAGCCAAAGGCATTGCTTTTCTTGTTCCTCTTAGCCATCCTTCTAGGGTTGTTTTACAACTTCCACATATAATGAGGTGCCCAGTGCTTATCTTAGTCACCAATAGGCATACCAAAGTAGAGCCTGTACGCTATCCAATACTTGGTTTCCTTCACAATTTTGGTGGAAATGTTGCTTAGAACTAACATAATATCCACACACATAACAAAATGAATCTGCCAACGTTTTACATTGTCTACTTGCAATTTTATAAATGTTTATTATATTATTACTAATATTCTGAAAATTATAAAAGATATTTAAGTTTGGTACCTCACCTTCAATATTATTGCACTAGAATGTAGTTAGACAATAGTATATATATATATATATATATATATATATATATATATATATATATATATATATATATATATATATATATATATATATATATATATATATATATATATATATATATATATATATATATATATATATATATATATATACCATTGTCTAACTATATTTTAGTACAATAATATTGAAGGTGAGGTACCAAACTTAAATATCTTAAATGATTGATTTAAACTCAGACACTTGTTTCAGCTGCTTACCATCTAACATAACTTCACACCGAGGACTGTCTTCACTCACAACCATTACTTTACTCTTATCTACGTTTACTTTCAAACCCTTCCTTTTACACACCCTGCCAAATCTCTCTACCAATCCTCTCAAACTCCCTTCAGATTAACCACACAAAACCAAATCATCCGCATATAAGCATATAATAGGTAGGGCACCCTCCACTTCCTTCAATTCTCTATCATTCTAACCATCTCTTGCCACCCCACCTCTAATTCTTTCATAACCATATCCATATACAAATTGAATAACCAAGGACACATGACACATCCCTGCCTTACTCCGCTATTAATATTAAACCAATCATTTTCGACACCATTTATTCTTAAACACGCTTAACTATCCTCATACATACTTTTGATTCCATTAAGAAGCCTCCCACCAACACCATATATCACTAACACCTGCCATAGAGCTTCCCTATTAATCATATAGGCCTACGCCTGTTGCAAGTCCATACAACCTAAATACAATTTATTCCTCTTCTCCCTCATTTTCTCAATCATTTGTTTCAATATATATATATATATATATATATATATATATATATAT
>JABUQX010089821.1:0-7500 GCA_015478945.1 Trachelipus rathkii
GAGAGAGAGATAAAAATATATATTTTTCCACTGGTAGAGGGAAAAAGCCTGTAAAGGTAAAAAAAATGAAGAGAATAAAGGGGAAAATTCCTGTTTAACCCAACATATAAGAATATTTTAAAGTCAACATATTTCACAAAGTGGGGAAAAGACAATATCGCTAATATTCACAAAGTGATATTATATATTATTGATATCATCGAGATATGAATATTATATATATATATTATAGATAATATATCTAGTGCAGTAGTCAAACTAACAACTCATTAATTGCTGAGAAAGGAAAATCATAAATATATTACATGAAGAGTGGGGTTCGCAAATGCTATAATAAAGTTTAACACCTCCATTTAGGGGGACTTAGAGAAGCTCGTATCCTTGAACTCCTTGATACTCCTCTTTTTGATGACGTAACCGTCGCGTTAGAGAGTTACATATCCCTGGCTCGTCCGTAGGGGTTCTGCGGCCCACAATGTTTTTCCATAGCAACGGTTTTCGTAGGTTCCCTACAACGATGTCTTAAAGAGTTCGTAGACCCATGAAACTTTCGCCACAACTTTAGCTGTGGTGTCACCTCGTCGTAGACGAGGTCGTATAACCTCATCCCCCGTATGGGGATGCGGCCTCCCTCCCTTCAAAGCTTTCCACAGAAACGCTTCTTGGCCCTCTAACAACGGGTACTTAGGCGACCTTGTATCCCTCTCCTCGTATAATAATTCTCATTTCATATCACACCCCAAACTGAAACACCAACTTATATGCAGTACTTTCCAACCTTAAATAAATACACTGACCTTATAAATTAAGAACAAAGAAATTTTTATGTTATCAAACAGTTTCTATCTCTAGGATATACTTTCACAACATAGAACAGTAATAAAAACAAACCTATCATTATAACAAACCACCAATCACCTAATATAATCCTACAGTCCACCATAAATATCCCTTTTTCCAGTCCATCTCTAAATATCAGATACAGCATATATATATATATATATATATATATATATATATATATATATATATATATATATATATATATATATATATATATATATATTAATATATATATATATAATATATATATATATATATATATAATAGATTATATATATATAAATTTTAAATATTCCCGCCATAAATTCTCCTCTAAAAAACTTTCAAAAAAGGCTGATGCAGGCGTATTAGCCACGTTACCAACGAGGGTATATCCACCAGTATAAGTGTACAAAGTTCAATGAATCGAAGTCTCTAAGACATGCCGTTGCTAGGTGAACTATAAGCCGATGCTAGGAAATCTTTTGAGGGACTGCAGACCCCTAAACGAACCAAGCCATGGATACGTAACTTCGTCTGCGACGAGGTTACTGTCCTTTAAAGAAGGGGGTAAAACCAAGTTCAGGGGGATACAATCTTCTAAGACCTTAAATAGAAGGGATAATTTAAAATTAATTTGCGGACGCAAATGGTGGTACCCTACTGACTAACATGCGTGCGCCTGAAGACATTCATAAATATTTCGAATTGAGAGAAGAATTTAAGTCATCTGCTCGTTTTCAAATGAAAGGTGTTGAAATAATCTGAAGATATTCGTCTTTCCCCACGTAAAGAATAGTTCAAATTCTCATCGATTGAGTACACAAAACATTTTATGTAGTATAAAATTAAGACTATTTTACAGTTTACAGTAATTTTCCATGAATTCCCATTACATCTTTTCTAAGGATGCTAAGTTATATCATATACTGTATATTTTTCGAGTGCAAAGTTTCGTCTGGTATAAATTCAATAACATAGTATGCATTTCAGACTTCTTCCTCACAATACCAAAAAGTTGAAATGAAAATTAGAAAAACTATTTTGTTCGCAATTGAAATGAGAAATGTTTTACTTTAAGTTAAATTAATTGCAACACAATAGAGTCCTTCTATTCAACGAAAAGAATCGCCAAGAGAAGCAATTTTAAAAATTGAGTCGGAAATAAACTGGTTGTGAGAAATTATAAATATTGTGGCAAGTGTAGTGAGGATACACATGCACCAAACTGTCTGGAGGCGAAAGGGGTATAAATGATGAATTACTATTTTAGTGAAAGGAAGCGAAGTACTAAAAAAAACACCACTATATAATTTCTAACTAAAGTACATCAACTCTACAGCTCATTATCCCAAAATGTACTTTATATCATTTCCAAACCACGCTTAGAACACCTTCCAATACTCTTCACAAATAAGGCATTTTCTAGGATATATATATATATATATATAATATATATATATATATATATATATATATATATTATATATATATATATATTAGTATATAGTTATATATTAGTATTATTATTATTATAGTTATAATTATATTATATATTATTTTTATGTTATATTAAGTAGTATTAAGTTTTATATACATATAAATTATATATATACAATAATCGATAAAACAGTAGATAGATAGATAGATAGAAATATAGATAGATAGATCGAAACAGAATTAGACACAGCTATAAGACAGAGAGATAAAGGCGTTGCTTTCTTATGCCTGATTAACTAATCAACATCTTACTTTTGTTTCTAATGGCGAAGAAAGGTCAGAAAAAGTCCAGAAATAAAGCCCGAAAAACATTTCGACGGAGAAATTAAAACCCGTCGTCCTCCCACAAGTATAACAAATAAAATACAAAACCACACCATATCATTAAATTATATACTATTATATATATAATATATATAATATATATATATATATATATATATATTATATATATATATATATATATATATATATATAATATATATATAACATTATATATATATATATATATATATATCCACACTGGTTAAGCAAGCGTGAGGGGCGTATTTAGTTGCAAAAGATGTGTAAAATAATAGCAGTGCTCAAAATTTAAGGGCCTGACATGTCCGATGGCACGCGCGAAAAAATGGAAGAGAAAGAAGTTAGGAAAAATAACAAACAACTGAGTTATGCCAAGATGAGTATAGCGGTGAAGTCCTGGGGGGTTTAGATAGGTGGTTGAATAGAGAAAGGATGAACCTGTGTGGTAAAAGTGTCATCTTTCGCGCGGTCGTTTTCTACAACGAGAATTACATGACCCAAGATATACAGAAGCAGTGTCAGTTTGTGTGTGTGTGTGTGTGTGTGCGCGCGAGAGAGGGTGGGGGTGTAGGTGTGGGTGTGTGGGTGGAGCTGTAGAAGTACTGTGTTGGGTTGGGTGTGGGTTGTGTTGTGGTGTGTGTGTGTGTGTGTGTGTGAGAGAGAGAGAGAGAGAATGAGAAAAGGAGAGAAGAAGATGATAGACACAGAGATAGAGAGAGAGAGTGAGGGAAGAGAGAGAGAGATGAGAATAGAGATATCATATCACATATTTAGAAGAAACGTCAATATCAGCATGAAATGAGTTGATGGAGGCTGAATGAAGGAATAGGAAGGAGTATCTCATCCGCCTCCTTCCACTACTAAACGCTATAAACACACCTAAGCTTCCCTCTATTATTTGTCTTACAAACGATGGTATATGGCATAAAAAACAACATAAAAAATTACTTCCCATTAGGCCACGGTCCTATTTCCCCTTCTATATGTGTAACTTTTCATTTTTTCAAAGATGAGATCCGTCAATTTACCTATAGTCCCATCCCATCAACAAATCTCATCCGTTCATTTCGGTAAATATTTCTTCAAATGCCGGATATAAATGCCATAATACATCATACAGAAAGAAGGATATCTCATATACTTAATTGCTTCAAAGTAAACTCTAAATAATAATAATAATAAATCAATAATAATATAATAATAATAATAATAATAATAATAATAATAATAATAAATAATAAAATAATAATAATACAATAAATAAATTAACAAATTTAATGATACAATTGAAATTAAAATTTGCAAATAATTATAAAAAAAAAAAAATAAATAAAAAAATAATAATTAAATTTTAAATCATGAATTTAGAAAAGTTAGAAATGTAAGACGACTAGAATAATAATATATAATAATAATAATAATAATCAATAATAATAATAATAATATAATAGTAATAATAATAATAAAAAGTTGTCCAAGTAAATTTGGTTAAACGAGTTGCCAATGAGCATATTGGTAGGTAAAAAAAAAATCAGAATTATAAATCTCTCTCTCTCTCTCTCTCTCTCTCTCTCTCTCTCTCTCTCTCTCTCTCTCTCTCTCTCTCTCTCTCTCTCTCTCTCTCCTCTCTCTCATCTCTCTTCTCTCTCTCTCTCTCTCTCCCTCTCATCGGTCCTCTCCCTCTTCTCTCTCATCTCTCTCTCATCTTCTCTCTCTCTTCTCTCTCTCTTCTCCTTTCTTCTATCGCTCTCTCCCCTCTTCATCTCTCTTCTCTCTCTCTCTCTCTCCTCTCCTCTCTTTCTCTCTCCTCTCTCTCCCTCCTCTCTCTCCTCTCTCTCTCTCCTCTCTCTCTCTCTCTCTCTCTCTCTCTCTCTCTCTCTCTCTCTCTGTTTATTTACATATATAAAGAGAGAGGGAGAAATGATTCTAATTGGTTGATTTTTATTTTACTTATGTACTTATGAAAATGCTGACTGGCAACTCATCTAACCCTATTTAACTTGGACAACTCTACATACTTGATGAACAAGAATATCACCAATGTTCATGTTCATTCATACTTTAGTAAATGAAAAAATAAATCAAATATAAAACAAGGAAAGTGAAAACTCCCATCTTATAAGAGCAGGGGGCGTAACTAACGGCCCCGCAGACCCCGCGGTGCGGGGGGCCCACGGAAGTAAAGGGGCCCATAATTACGAAGAGCAAACAAAACGAATAATAATGAAATAGAAAATACATAATTTAACCTATATATTATATATTATTATATATAATAAAATATATATATATATATATATATATATATTATATATATTATATATATATTATATTAAATTATATTATATATATATATAATATAATATATAATATATATATATATATTATGATATATAATATTATATTATATATATACCATATAATTATATATAAGTATGAAAATAGATGCATCTCGCCCGACTCTACAAGCCCTTGAAAATTTGATGTTGAATCGGACCAGTATAAAAGAAAAATCCCATATATTCACTTTTTTTCAAACATTTGAATTTTGGAAAATTTTCAAAAATTTATTTATTATTTCTACTCATCCGATCAACATCAAATTTTTCAGGGCTTGTATAGTCCGGGCGAGATGCATCTTTTTACTTAGATAATTTTTTGTATACTCAAAAAAAAATTTTTTTAAATTTCCAAGAAAATTTTTTTTTTAAATTTGTTCAACAAAGAACAAATCCAAAACTATTGCATATATAAAGAAATTATGTAAAAATGTGCCTCTTCCCCCGACTACATATGTCCTGAAAATTTCATCTACTTCGCCCGAACAGGAAAAAATATCGCAATTTTTCTTTTTTCAAAATTCAAAAAAAAGTGGGTTTGGGAAATTGGACAACGCTGAGCAAACTCCAAAAATTCGAAAATTCCTCTTTGATATTGTAGGTAAGGACATATCTATACATTTTTCCAAGTTTGAAGTCATTTCGGAAAAAATTATGGAAGTTGATCCGAAAAATGTCCAAAAACATGGGTTGAAAATTTGAAAATTTCTGAAAGAAACTAACAGTCAACAGAAAAAGCACCCGAAAACTTACGTTTTAGAGGGCAAAATTAAAAGCTACAGTTTGGTGTTTAATAGCAGTTCAAAATCGGCTGAAAATTCAGATTTTTATGTCCATTTTTAGAGGGTGAAATTGGGGCGTGGCCCTTAAGAAATAGTTGCACCTACCCTGAAGAAATATTTGTGGGTTTTTATAACATAACAGAGAACTGTTGCCGAAAACTTTGAAAAAACAAATAATTAAGGTATTAGATAACAAAAACATTAAATTGGAAAAATGCAGAGGTCAAGGCTATAATGGAGGAGCAAATATGCGAGGGAAATATTCAGCGACTTCAGGCTCGTATATAGAAAATTTTTCCAAATGCAGAATACATTCATTGTGCAGGCTCATATTTAAAATTAATTTCTTAATGAATCTGAAAAGGATATAATGGCTCTTCAAAAAAATTTTATGACAAACTGGAAAAAGTATATGTGTATTTCATTTCTAGACGCTGCGGTGGCAAGGAATTAACAGTTGTTCAACAAATAACGAATGCAGTCACAAAAACCTAAAAATTGTTCATAATATGATTCTTACTAGCAACTAAAAAAACAATTCAAAGTATTCGCATTTCTTATCTTAATGATATTATGAGTAAGAATCAAGTGAAGAAATGGAGCCCTTGGTCTCCGGAAGCAGTTAGAAAATTTGAGTTTATTCTCTTGTGTTTCAAGGTAAAGTATTGGAAAGCATCAATGTTGTCTCAAAAATATGGCAAAGTCCAAATACAGATCTTCAGAAAGCAACCTACCTATTTGGGACAAGCAAAATCAACTTTTGTGAGCAAGACACAAATTTTGAAGATGTAGTGAGAGAAATCTACGGAGTTAGGGCATCATCATTGGAACATTGAAAACAAAAATTACTTCCAGGACGTCAATACAGATTTAAAAACGTTTTTTTATGAGCTTTATCGTAATAAAGAATTGAAGACCTTGAAAGCCTTTAGAATAAGGGTTTTTAATAAATCTCTTGATATATAAATGAACAGATAACTACTCGTTTCATTAGCACGAACAATGTTAATGAGTTATTTTCATTTCTTTCTCCTGCAGCAATAACAGAGCTACGAAATGAAAAGTTGCAAGGAAAGCTACAAATACTGGTAGAAAAATACGATATTGATGTCATCTTTCGGTTTTATGAACAACTTAATCACATTCAAAGCATATGACTACATGAAAGTGAAAATGAAAAATATGGTAACTATTAAAGATTTTAGCAAACTTTTTATTCGTAAAAAACAGCTGCAAGTAGCTTACCAGACCTGTGTACAGCAGTTCAGTTGTATTTGACGTTATCAGTAACTTCTGCAACAGCTGAAAGGTCGTTTTTCAAAGCTCAAGTTAATAAAACTCTTTTTTTTAAGGAACAATATGACACAACAAGGCCTAAGTGCATTGAATTTATTAAGCATGAAAATGAAACATGTCGTACTCTTGATCTGAAAGAATTGGTTAATAAATTCATGGC
The DNA here is from genome assembly GCA_015478945.1 of Trachelipus rathkii. Lineage (NCBI taxonomy): Eukaryota > Metazoa > Arthropoda > Malacostraca > Isopoda > Trachelipodidae > Trachelipus > Trachelipus rathkii. The sequence goes on from JABUQX010089821.1 coordinate 7,203, forward strand.
GATCGATGCAAAACGTTTTGGTAAACTATAAAGCATTCATCCTTTCGAATATTTTGACAAGCAAAACAGATATTCACGAATTTTGGTAAGTTAACATTCTTATTCTATAATTTTTTCATATATATATATATATATATATATAATATATATATATATATATCAATATATAATATAATATCTATATATAATATATATATATATATATATATGAATTAATATATATAATATATATAATATATATATATATAATATATATTATATAATATATATTATATATATATATATATATATATATATA
>JABUQX010089821.1:20000-22500 GCA_015478945.1 Trachelipus rathkii
AACTAACTATATATATATATATATATATATATATACATACCTCTACTGTATTATTTGTAAAAGGTATTACTGGAGGCAATTTGGGGGGCTCAAAAGCCGACGAAGAACACAGGGGGGACGTTTTCCATACCCCGTAGAGGGGCGGAGGGAGACCCACGACACCAAATACAAGAGCAGGGGTTCGGGGCCCTCCCGGAGGCAGAATTAGTCCTACCCATCGTGATCCCAGGAGGAGCCAACCGACCACACCATCATTGCACGTACCCTTGGGGCATTCTTTAGTTAAAAAAAAAGCAAAATTTAATAGAATGTCTATTTTAACCAGTAACCAATAAAAGGTCTCTAAATAGGCCTCTAATCATTAGTACTATAATTATTAACAATAATTTTTTTTTTATTTTTATTTTTACATTTCCTATCAAAAATTTTACGAGGATTTAAATCTTGTGCAGCCAAGTATAGTTTTGAAGATATATAGTTTTATTTTCGCACTAAAATTGGACCAGCATTTAGCAATATTCACTAATTTTGAGATATGGGCATGGCTCTCTAAAAACTGACCCTATATATATATATATATACGCCAACCTCAACGTATATATATATATATACTTAAATAACAACTATATATATATATATATATATATATATATATATATATATATATATGCCATATATATATATATATATGGCCAACCTCTAAGCCGTCATATGTATCTTACAAACTACTAATGCTACACTAAAAAGGAATACATTTTTAGATTCTGCGTAAAATTTTACTTATGAAAATTATTAAATAAGTATGATTAATGAAATAAATGAATAATAAATAACAGTTAATATGTTTGTCTTAATTGAAAAATTCTATCGAACATCTGGCATCTTCATCACAGTTCATTGTAACGGGGTCTGAAATCGCTATATATGTGTCTTTTTGTCATTTATTTAAAAAGGTACGTGCACAAATATAAATTATATATATATATATATATATATATATATATATATATATATATATATATAACATATATATACTTTTATATACCATATATATATATATATATATATACTGCTGCATATATATATAACTGTTATGGGAGCTCGAGCCGACGGGAAATATATAGGGGGGACGTTTTCCGCACTACCCGTAGGGGCGGAGGAACCCCCACGACACCTAAATACCAAAGAGCGGGGTTCCGGAGACCCTCCCCGGAGGGGGGGATATAGTCCTACCCTGTCGTTCCCCCTGAAGGCCTACCATCTCTGCGATCAACCCTTGGGTACTCTTTAGTTTTAAACACCACCCAACATTAAAGGCCAACGTAAGGTTACGTTAATTAAAATAAATTTAAAATTACTATTCTACATTTTATTCACTTCTTTTTAAAACAGTCACTCATCTCTAAAGCTTCCTTTATATTTAAAAATTTACAATTAAAAGGAAAAAAGAAAAATCAATATACACATTTGCATATTACATGATATATATATATTATAATATATATACCTCCACCTCCATATATATATATATATATATATATATATATATATATATATACTGCTATGCTGCTGCTATATATATATACGCCATACATATATATGGCTTTTATATCGGTTATCTGCTTCCAGTTAAGCTTGTCAATTTTAAAACCTATGTTATCGAACAAAATGTACCAATGCGCGCATTGTGCCAAATATTTTTGTGCAAAGTGAAACCATTATAAACATAAATAAATTAAAATTAGTGAGGTTATGATAGGTAGTAAGGTTATGTGAGTTACGATTGGTTATAATTTAGCTTTTTTTTTTTTTTTTAAAATATTTTGAAAGGTGTGAAGCTGTTTTATTACTATAGTTTAAATTTGACTTTTATTTTTATTTCACTTTTATGAAATGTATTCGAATCCATGCAATCGATATGTATATGGAGGTTTTTTAGGAAAAGGGGACACAGTATATATATATATATATATATATATATATATATATATATATATATATATATACTTATAAAAAAAATATATATATACTCACTCTTACTCTCTCTCTATAACCACCTCATATATATATATATAGTGCAGAAACTCAAGAGATAACTTTAAAAAATTCATAACAAATTAAACTATTTATATCCTATATTTACAGCTCCATATTGGTTTCCAGCGGAGCAGGGAACCCAGAAGGCTATAAAATTGCCTTTCTTTGAATCATCTACGATGGTGATTTAGTAGCTCAGAGCTACAGAATCTTACTATTTTTGTTCAGTGCAAATTCTCAAGAATTGCAGCGTGCGAGGCGTCATATCTCAAATACCCAGGAAAAAAATGTCCGATAGGAATTTTATTGGGATTCTGCAGGGCGTATTAGAAATCTGAAAATTCAAATGAGAACTTTTTAAATTTGTAAATGTTGATAAATATTAAAATATTTGTGTAAAGCATTTTCTTTAGGGAATTTTTCGGTCAATTCTGTAAATTTTCACTAGGTTCCACGATTGAAT
>JABUQX010089821.1:30000-37500 GCA_015478945.1 Trachelipus rathkii
CAAAATTTGGTGTTGCAAGTTCGCCAAACTTAAAACTCGGATTTTGGTGAGGAGAGTAACTTGGATGAGATACGCCCGAGCTCGCTATACAACATAGGGTTACAATTAAAAAATAGGATTCGTTCATTAGTATATGTATTGCTTCGGATCTTCGAATACACTTACTATCATTCAGTAAACTCATCATAGTCAGTCGGTCTTCACCAATGATCCAACAGCACGATTACGAGTTGAGAGAACTCTCTCCACAATAACTTTTTTTAGAGTCTTTTTTGTGAAGAGATGCGGAGAAACCTTTTACCAAGGAAGAGTGCCCTAAGTTGTCCTCGGTACTAATTATATAAGATATTCCACTGATCAAAAGCGTCAATTATGACTAATATTGAAATTAATATTTAAAAAAAAAACTACGAAAGATTTTGTTTTTTAAGCCAAAATTTCATTTACGACGTTTTCAAAATTGGTCCTAATTAATGTTTATTTTATATCGCGCACTCAAACTCCGCCACACAAATATCGGAGGAGAACGTGACGCTGTCATCACGAATACAAATCTAATCTAACTGTCCATCCGGCCTAGGACTTTTCTACTTTAAATCCGTCATATCTGCGCGGAGATAACCTTACTAATGCTATATTTATAAGGCTCCATCCTAAACCAAAGACATATATTTAATGGTTTTTACTAAATTACTCATACCTGAGTATAATAAAAAATAATTTTAATATTAATATATATAGAATAATTTATATAAGATAAATTTATAAATAATAATCCAAAACTAAAGATATACTCTCATAGCTTGATTGAGTTAAACAAATACATGCTTCAAATTTTAAATCTTACAAAATGTTTATTATTAATTAAAATTTAAGAGAATAAGTAATAATTAATAAGTAATAATAACAGCGAATTAATCACATTCAAAGAAATGGAAAAAACACCCTCCAACCTCAAAGAGTAACTTTCTTATACACACAGATCCGGGATATTGGAGTAAACAAGTTATATAAATATAAGTTGGGCGAGATGGTTTCACCAGAATGAATCAGGAAAGCTAGACGAATTATTAATCTCCGACTATGACCGGTCGGCCCTGGTGGCCGCAGACATCGAGGGTGCTCTCGCGCTGTACAGAAATATTCCACAAAGCTAGCACAACAGTGTCTATCCTTAAAGGTTCATCTGCGCATTATACTCTCGGTACTGTTTATCTTAATATATATTATGAGACAGAACGAGCACTTGCTCATATACAGTACTAATACTCACCCTTAGATGACGTTCTTAATACTGGCGCGTCTGCTCCTAAAAGATTGAAAAAAAAAAAAAAAACACACATTTAATGACAAAAATTTAAGGTACACACGTGTTCCTGTTAAAATTGATATTTTAACATTTTATAAAAAAATAGAGAAATATATTTATATTTATTTTTAAGGCGACAATAATTTATATTAAAATAAGATATACAAATAAAATAATAATATAAAAATCCATCTTCAAGTTAGGCGAATAGCTCAATGTTAATTTATTACCAAATAGGTAATAAGATTCGTTCCACTGACTGTAATTGTAAGATATATTTAAAGGTAATTATATATATTAGAATCAATATTCAAAGTCATATAATTATAAAAATGTTAAAAATAAATGAAAATTTTAAGCAATTAGTTATTTATTATTATGTAAACCTCTAACTATTAATTAATATATATATATTATATATATTATATTAATATATATATATATTAATCGATTTATAATATATATATATAATATTTAAATATATAATATATATATAATTAATATATATATTATATATTATATATATATTATGATAGTTATATTATTATTATTATATATATATATATATATAAATATAATCACCTGAGAATCTTATAATAGTATTATTATATATTATTAATATTATTAATATAAAAATGTAATTATATATCATATAAATGTAGTAAGAAAAACATTTTAATAATTTCTTTGGATTATCAATTTTCTGGACTTAGTAATAGTAATTATTAAATTATAATTATTTAGGAATAGTAATTTTAAAAATATTTATAATTTCTTTATTTTCTAATATGAAATAAATTGAATGGTAATATATTAATTAGTTTATTCAAAATTATTTATTAATATATATATATGTTTGAAATTTGATAGTAAAAAATTAAAATTTATTTCTTATTATTTATTTCTATTAATTGATTAGTTATTGATTGAAAGAGTAATATATTCACACCATGATCTGCAGGAAGAAATTTTCTAGTAATTTAAATAAAAACATAAATTAATATAAAAAAAATATACAATAGATTACAAATTGGAAGTGGTGAGTACTATATTATTATCTTTTTATTGATAATCACAAGATATCTCTTGAGATAATATCCTATGGGATATAATATATAAATTATATTTAATATATATTATAATTTAATTATACTATATATATATAATTATATATTATTTATGTATATAATAGATATATATATATTGATATATTATATTAATTCAATATATAATATAATATTTGTATTAGTTTACTTGTATATAATTATTTACTTTAAGGGAGCCGTAAAAATATTGTTGATTATTATACATCATAAATATGGTATACTGTACTTTGTAGTATGTATAGTGGGTGAATATACTATATCTTATCTGTAAATTTATTGTTGTAAGCCAGCCAAAGGATTTGGCCAGAGGACCCACGAATAATCCGGCCTAAAAATTTTGTCCTGCAGGAGGTCCGGAAATCGTGTCCAACTGGAGCAGTCTTCTCGTTTGTTATCCCACTTTCAAATTACCATGTTAACAAGTTTATATATATACCTATTCCTTTTCATGTAAATTCTATAATTATATTTAATTATTATATTATTTTTATGTATATAGTAGTACATTACATGTTTTGTAAAGGTATATATAGCCTATATATTATACAAAATGTACAATAGTATACCTTATATATTTAAATGTAAATTTTACATTTATGTAGAAATAATATTAATAATTGCGTATAGTGAGAGTGATATATTTATTTATTTGTTTATTGGCTATATTTCGTAGGATGGATTTGTAGTGTACTTTATGCTTAGTATCGGTTAATATTTTATATAACATACTATTAATGTAGTTTCTTTAATCTATATATTATTTTTTATACTAATATTAATATTATTATATATATATATATATATTATAAAAATATTATATAAACATTTTTATATTTTATACTTATATATATATATATATATATATATATATATATATAGGTCTAGTCTAGTAGGTTACAAGTATAATCAGTAGGTATTTCAAATTCATGAACCTTATAGAGAAAGAGATCGTATGTTTCAGAACTAGCAACAAAATGCTTATTAAGTTCATTTCCTCCATCCAGTATCAGCAGCTCAAAAAGAAAGTGACTTTCTCCTGAAATAAAATAATATGCTTCTAATTTTGCAGCCCATTTTGTTTATCTTCAACTTTTGATAACTCAATATATTTAGTCACATTACTAATTTATTCTCCAAAATTTCATACATGAGTAAATTACTGTAATTAAAAATTGAGTTATAATTAGTAATCTTTTCTCTCGGCAAGTCACATTCAATTTGAAACTGCCAACTCAGTGATTTTCTCGGAGGTAAAAGTTGTTGGGAATATTAAAAAATACTCTAAATAAAAATATATAAATCGTCAAATCACTCCACTGTGAAAAATTCTTAAAGAATTGGACAAGAGTGAATAAAAAATTTGAAAAGTTTTTCAATATTGATAATTTTCTCACCTTCTTCAAATAATGTAAAAGAAAATCTAGAGTGAATTAATAATATTTTGGGATATGGTTTAGAAGAGCTTAGGAAACATAAACCTAAAATTATTATCTTGTATAGATCTAAATGCTGAAGTTTAAAATGCTTTGAATCAATGTTTTGTCGTAGAACTAATTACTATACATCTAATGCAAAATATTATTCATAAATAAAAAACTGAATAAAAATTCATTCAGTTTTTATGAATTTTTCACAAAGCACTTTATGTATACCCAACCGTTTGGCATTTTGACCTTTGACCTAATTCACTATGTAAAAGTTTATAATATTATTAATATAATATTTATATTAATATTTATATAATATATGTTTATATAATATTTATGAAAAATACATTTAAAAAAATGTAATTATTAAACTAAAAAAAGAAATTGTCAAAATTTAACATTTCCTCTAATTCTTTTTGCAATTTTGCCAAAAAGCAAATTTATGAAGAAAACAAAAATGTACAATTTTCAATATCAAATGCATTTTAAATAGCTTACTAACTATAAATTTACAAGATTTATTTAATAAAGGAATAAAAATTAAAGAAAAATTCTTCCAATTAATTATTCATTCTCTATATAATAATATATATATATATATTTCTATATTTATATATTATATTATTTTATATTATATATAATATGATATATATATAATATAATATTATATTATATTTTATATTCTCTCTATATATTATATATATATAGATATATATATAATATATATAATATATATATTATATGGGTGGGGGGAAAGGCTTATGGGTGATTGTCTAGTTCTTCCATGACTAATCCTTTCAGGCAATTGATTTCTATATAAGAACTTAAGAGTAAGAGACTTGCATGACCTTAATTCTTTGGAATATCTCTGATTAGAAACTTTAACAACACTACCCTTGTCCCCCATCAATATTTATGAATATAATATATATATATATATATATTATACTATTAATATATATATATATATATATATCACTACTATATATATATATTATATATATATATAAGATTATATATATATATTAATATATATATATATATATATATATATATATTATATATATATATTATTATATATAATAATATATATATATATTATATATATATATATAAAATATATAAATATATATATTATATATATAGATATAATATATATATATATATATATATATATATATATATATATATATATATATATATATAATATATATATTTAGTAATTATCTATATATATATATATATATATAATATATATAGTATATATATAGATATAATAATATAATATATATATTATATTATATAAATATATATATATATATATATATATATATATATGTATATATATATAAATATTAAGTTATATATATAATAATATATAATATATATACTATATCATATACTATATATATATATATATATATATATATATAGCGAGTTCACGTTTGGCTCAGTGGGTTAAGGCTAACTTTTTGGTTCGCCTTCAGAACGCGGATTCAATATCAGTTATGGGTTCGGATCCTCGTTCGGCTAAGTGAACGGACACAAAAAATTGTGGTCAGTAGGAGATTTTCTGTAATATTTACGTAATGCAGTTTACGGCATAGTGTATTACACTAATCTCAATACATACACATCTCTACAAACAGCCAACAGTCCAACACACACAACAGAATAATCTATTCATACAAATCACTCTTCTCATACATTCCGCAATGGAAAGGCCGCGTATTAGGAAGCGAGCCCCATGCCTGCGGTGGAAAGCACTCCTACTGCATTGTTCTGAAGCAGGGCTTGCTATCGCGCCTCAATATCCTTGCACCTTACCACTTGGTCAGAAACAATACAAATACTTTCCCTGACCAATTTCCGATCTCGGGATTCAGGTTATGTGGTGAGAATGGAAAAATTATATATATATATACTATTATATATATATATATATATTATATATTATATATATATATTATCATTATATATATATATATATATATATATATTATAATATATAATATATTATATATATATATATATATATACTATATATATATATATATATATATATTTAAGGGCTCTAAACATCTTTATTCTTAAATATTTCCGACGTTTCAAGAGTTATACATCCCATCTTCAAGGGTACAAAAAATATCAATATGAATATCGATATAAAGTATAAAGTACAATAAAGTACTTTAATATCGTTATTCATATGTTATTTTTTATAGGCCTTAAAAGATGGGTGTATAACTCTCCGAAACGTCCGGAAATAAATAATAAATTAAAGATGTTTAGAGCCCTGGTGCTTTTTTTATTTATAATCAAGTTAAGATTCCCAAAAAGGAAAACTCGCAATTATATATATATATATATATATTATATATAATATTATATAATATATATATATAAGTAAGATAGTAGAGGTATAGGTATGAGGGGGATATAATAGGGGGGAGGAGGAGATATGAGTGGATAATATATTATAATTATAGATTAGATTTTTGGTTTTCCTTCTCACTTTTTTATTATATAATATAATTTATTTATTATATATATTATTAATTATTATTATATTAATTATATATTTAATTTTATAATTATAATTACATATATTTATATTATATATAATATTTTATTATATTTTATGTTAGATATATTTATATATTAGTATATATATATATTAAATTATTATTATTTAATATTATGGTCATTAATATTTAATAAATTGTATATAGTATTTACTATTATATTAATTTATTAGTGTTTTATATTTAGGTATATATTTTGTATGTGAGCTATTTATATTATAAGGTTAATTATTATGTTTTGACGTGTGTGTGTCAGGTGTGGGTTCTTATGTGTGTTGTGTATGTTGCTTCTCTTCAAAGGATGATCGTTTGCTTTTTTGTTAATTTTTGGGTATTAAGTTATGATTACATCCTTTAATTAAGAAGACATAGGATCTAACGTAAGTGTGAGTTTATCGAACCGGATTTTATAATCGAACTCATCCCTTCCTAAAATATGTTCTTTCAGTCAAGGTTTATTACACGTGTTTTCATACTTGTTCAGGTTATATCTCACGGAAATTACTCGAGGTGGAGCAATAAAGAATTTGACAATTATTCGATCGGAGGAAATGTTGCGAATTTATATGGGCGTCAGTTTTTTTTATGATGGTTGGTGTGACTTTCTTTCGCTTTTAATATATTTTTATATCTAGTAAAAGTAGATTTTTTATATACCTTCGCTATCATACTTATTTATATCATGGAGAAAGAGGATGATTTTTCTGCTAATCGAATTTTTAAGTCTAGTCAAGAATGAGCCTATCGCCAATATGAACTTAGGTCATGATATGACGGATGAACTTTCAGATAGATACAATTTTTATCTTAGTTAAGTAATAAGAAGAACCCTATGTAATTAATTTATTTTGTCTATGTAAGTAGGTTGAACCTTTGCATTGTTCAATTAATTGGAAATATAATTGGAGAGCTAGTAAGTGAAGAAATTACCTTATTTTCAATTTAAACTACAATATTATTTTCAACACTTAGAATTATTAAATTTTTTTCATATAAATATGGATAAATCGATGTCTCAGAGTGTGTGAAAATGTCTATTGCATGCAATAAAATCAAATGTAACGGTAATTAAT
>JABUQX010089821.1:52500-61335 GCA_015478945.1 Trachelipus rathkii
TTTTTGGACTTTACCTTTTTTTCGACCAACCCTTCGTCTTCCATGGGTCATTTTGGCCACGGTATTTTTGAGGAACCCTTAAGTTTTTGAGAACCGCTAATGTTTGAGAACCCTAATTTTATTGAGAACCCTAATTTTTTGGCGCCCGCTAATTTTTTGGCAACCCTAATTTTTTGGCAATCCTAATAATTTTTTGGCAACCCTAAATTTTTGGGCACCCTTTCGAAGAAAGGGTTGCGCCAAACGGTTGCTTCAGCAACCGTTGTACGTATTACCCCCCTATTTTACGCCCCCTATTTTTTTCGACCGTGGGCCATTTTGCCCACGGTAATTTTTTGATTTTCCTTTAGGGGCTAGCCCTATTTTTTGATGTTCTTTACCTTGTTTGACCACCTTGCCAGAACCATGGGCTCAATTTTAGGCCCACCGGTAATTTTAGGGCTTACCCTTTTGCGTCTTCCATGGGTCGAAATTTGGTCCCACGGAAATTTTCGACAACCCCTTTGGTATTCCATGCCGGTCAATTTTGAACCCACGGAATTTCTTGATCTTCCTTTAGGGGCTAGCCCTATTTTTGATGTCTTTACCTTGTTTGACCATGATATTTCGGCTTTTACCTTGCCATATACCGTGGTCAAATATTGACCCACGGTATTTTTGGCTTCCTTAAGGCTAGCCCTATTTTTTGAACGTCTTACCTTGTTTGACCATGATATTCGGCCTTAACCTTGCCAATACCGTGGGTCAAATTTGACCCACGCTAACTTGATGGCTTTGATGGTTTCCAATCACCCGTAAGAAGTTAACCTAGATGTCTCTATTAGTGTTCTATGATATTAGATGAGCTGCCAGGTTGAGTGCCAGCGTGAGTGCCAATGAGTGCCAATGAGTGCAAAGATTGCCAATGAGTGCCAAGTGAAGTGCCACATAGTGCCAAGTGAGTGCCCCATAGGCCAACTCAGTGCCACTTTTTTCAAGCCTTTTCTAGCCTCCCCTGAGCCCCGAATGCCCCTAATATGGGTGTCTACCCCTAGGTAATAAGGTATGAGGAATCGATTGGTGTATATTACAATCTGCTAGAATGCTTTCTACTATGAGTTAGTATTTTTATAACACTTATAAGCCCTTACACTCTCCATAGACACTTACATTAAAACCATATACACTTACACTCACACCCACACCCACACATACATTTACACTTACACTCACACACTCGAATTTGACGCTTCAGCATTAATGCCTCAGCAATGATGCCTCAGGCATTAATGCCGCAGCATTGATGCCTCAGCATTATGCCTCAACAATGATGCCTCAGCATTAATGCTTCAGCATTGATGCCTCAACTTCTTGTCCGTTCATCTTTGATGACTCATCTTTGATGACGTCATCTTTATACCATCTATATTGATGATTCATCTTTGATTACTCATCCTTTGATGCCTCATCTCTACCCACATCAAAGAACAGAGTTAATATTAATGTCTTCCCCCGTTCATAAGCTGCCCACCAGGGCGCAGTGTGCGCCCTCCGCGTGAAGGCTGACAACCCCGCACCAGCAGGTGCGACCCGCCGCGTTCCCGCCCGCCGCGTGCGCCCGCAGGCGCAATTTTTCCGCGTACCCGCCCGCCGCGTGCGCCCGCAGGCGCAATCTGCTCGCGTACCCGCCGGGCGCGCGCGCCGCGGGAGCAATATTCCCCGCTCGCAATGAAAAATATATATATACTATAAGTCATTCATTTTTTTATTTCATACTTAAAACATTTCAAAGAATTTCTTCTCAATATATACTATGAGTCTTTCATTTTTATTCATAATAAAACATTTTTGATTAAAAAAAAATATTCCCGAACCTAAAACACTGTAACTCATTACAGACTATTATTTAACACATATTTTATAGTTATCTTTTTTACTTAGATACTTTTTACTTAATACTTTTTAATTTATAAATTTTAAAAATTGTATGTAGAAGAAAAAATTCAGAGTGTCTGATATATAAAACATTTTATTTTACTACACAAAATTGTACGAAATTTTATTAAAAAACATTAAATACTTTACATACCTTAAAGCATTAAAGCAGTAAAGCTTTATTACCTAACACCTAGGGGATTAGTATGCCTTTGTTTTACTGCTTTACTGCTTTAACTTTCTGCTTTACTGCTTTAACTTTCTGCTTTACTGCTTTAACTTCCTGCTTTACTGCTTTTTTCTGCGTTACTGCTTTAACTCTCTGCTTACTGTTTTAACCTCTGCCTTTACTGCTTAAACTCTCTGCTTTACTGCTTTATTTCTTGTGTTTATTAACATTATGTTTTCTTTATATTTTTTATTTTGTTATAAAACTTATATTTCTGTTTTAATTTTTGTTTAATATTTTTTATTTTATATGTTGTAATGTAAGTATAAAAAATTCAGAATATTAGATATTTAAACTATGATTTCATAAAATTTTATGAAATTTATTAAAAAAAAAATAATTTTACATACCTTAAAAGCAGTAAAGCAGTAAAACAATAGAGGTGTTATTACTAACACCTAGGGATTAGTATGCCTTTGTTTTACTGCTTTCTGTTTAAACTTTCTGCTTTACTGCTTTAACTCTCTGCTTTACTGCTTTAACTTTCTGCTTTACGCTTTAACTTTCTGCTTTGACTGCTTTAACTTTTCTGCTTTACTGCTCTTTACTTTCTGCTTTACGTGTTTTAACTCATATGTTTTACTACTTTAGCTCAATATTTATTAACATTATGTTTTTTATTTTATTTTAATACTTATTTTATTTTTATTATTATTTATGTATTTATTTTTATTATTGTTTTTATTTATTTTATTATTATATTTTAGTTAATTATCTATTTATATTTTTATTTTATAACGTAGTGTAACATTATGTTTTTTATTTTATTTTGTTTTAATACTTTTTATTTATTTATTATTATTTTTATTTATTTTTTTTTTTTTTTTTATTTTTATTATCTTATTTTTATTTTTTTTATACGTAGTGTTATTTACTTCATGCCTATTGTTATTATTATTTAGAACACACACACACACACACACACACACACACACACACACACACACACACACACACACACATACACTATCACACATATACACACACTCACTATGACACATACACACACATTCACTATACACTTATACACACATTCACGATGACACTTATACACAATTTCCCATAGACACTTACATTTTCCCATAGACACTTACATTTACACTTACACTCACACACAGATTTACTTACACACGCAGATTTACTTACACTCACACAGATTTACTTACACTCACACACACAGATTTACTTACACTCACACAGATTTACTTACACTCACACACAGATTTACTTACACTCACACAGATTTACTTACACTCACACAGATTAACTTACACTCACACACAGATTTACTTACACTCACACAGATTTACTTACACTCACACACAGATTTACTTACACTCACACAGATTTACTTACACTCACACACAGATTTACTTACACACACGCACACTCACTTACACATATAACGTATAATTTATTAAAACATTTTATGTTTTAATTAAACACGTACATTTATATTAATCATTCAAAAATATAACTAAAAATTATTTCAAAGTTTCTCTAAAACTTCTATAATAAATCAATCATTATCTTTGAACAAAGAATTTATTATTAACTGTTAATACTTTTTGTTTATAAATTTATAACTATCAAGTTTAAAATAACTTTTAATAAAATTATGAAATTTTATTAAAAACATATATTTTACGTACCTTAAAGCAATAAATCAGTAAAATCAGCAAGGTTAGCCCCTAGCACCCCTCTACACCAAGCTATGCCACGTTTTGTTCTATTGACTTTAACTGCCTTTACATCATCTTTTACCATGTAATAAGTATAAAAATACAAAAATAAGTTCTTCTCTGCTAACATATCATGTATTTTATTAAAATCTTTCTAAGATCTTATTTAAAAATAACAATTATTCACTTACATTTATATTATTCGCTCGATGTTAACTAAAATATTTCAAAAGTTTTTTAAATAATTTCGGATTTTCTTTATTATTATTATTATTATCTATGTACATTGACAATCCATCACGAGAAACACAACAACCCGCACTCCTTACAGATACAGATACGAAATTGACCTCTCTCTGTAAAATGGGGTTGAAATAACTACCTTAGGTCTAAATTTCAGGATAATCCTTTTTGTACCCGGGCTGATTTACCTAATCCCCGGTCAAAATATATTTCAAACTGACCTTTTTCTGTAAAAGGTGGTGCCCAATAACTACGTTAGGCCTAAATTTAGGTAATAAATTTAGGATAAACCTTTGTATTCCAGCCCTGATTTTAAACCTAATATAGGTCAAAAGGTTAATTCCCAGTATAGACAAGAATCGAGAATCAATGTTATTAATATTTTTATAAATATATTTCAAACTGAAACATGCTGGATCGGTAACATCCGATGAAAAGGTAAGAGGGAGATCTTTACGCTTCTTTTGAGTAGACGGAGTAATCCTGTCTCTATATGACCTCGTATGTGATTGGTCGAGAATTATTTTATCGCTTTTAGGTATGAAAAACATGTTTTTTCATATCCTGAACCTTAACTATGATTGGATGAAAATTATATTGGAGGATGCGTGTTTTAGATCCAAACTCATTTTAAAATCATACTCGTTTTGGCTCTTAAGCGGTGCACAAGTTCTCTGATTTGTAATAAAAGTGTTCTATTTCACTAAGTGTATATCATGAATCACCTTAACATGTATACCTCAATACAAGACATTATCCAGTGGGAAATCAAGATCCCAGGAAGTAGGGTTTCATTCTTATATAAAAGAAAACCCGATGGATTTGAATTTTTCAAGTGTGCTACCCAATCACCATGTTATAATACAAAGCGTATTTTCATGAGTCCAGATGAATTACTTTGTATATGTAATCACACTGAAGAGTGGCTTACAGAATACTTTAAACCAAGTTCAGCTTTAAATTGGACCGAAACAGTTATTAGCCTATGCGAAGAAACCAGCGATAAGCAACTTACTCTAGCATTTTATAAACATCAAAACATAATCAGCTTGGAAGTTAGATTATGGGTGAGAAATAATGAAACAACCGTATTTGAACCTACATCATTTGGATTCTACATTTCAGGCGTAGCTCAAATGAAATATATGTTAGAGGTACGTAGGCGAATGTTAATACAGACGAAGAAGACATATGTGTTATCTAATTACGTAACCGTAATTCATTACATGTTATACCAAGAATACTACGCATTTAAGAAAACCCTGATCGATGATCCTACGCGCATCATCGATCGCTTCATAAGTTCTATAGACGTACAAAAATTCATTTATCTACTTAGAAAACAATGGCAAGAATGTATTTATGCAGGTGGAACGTTATGTTAAATATTACTATGATATTGTAAAGCGGGAACTTTTTACGTATGTGTTAACTGAAGGTATTACTGAGACACGAAACTATATCATCGATAATGATATAAATGATTGGCATATTTGCAAAGATTTAAAGAATTTTAATATAAAATAGGCGAAAACATCATGTGGAAGTGTAATATATAATAATATTCCCGTATTATATTTAATGTTAACCTTATATATAAACCATTGTAAATATATTTAACACGTTTGTATATATTTAATTTATCCTGTATATATATATATATATATATATAATATTTATATATATATATTATATTTATATATATATATATATTATATATATAATATATATATATATATATATATATATATATATATATTATATATTATATATATATATATATATATATATATATATATATATATATATATATATTAAAATTCTAATTATATAGTAAAGTTTTTATTATCCTTATTTTTACTTTCTTAAATAAATATTTAACATGTATGTTAAGAGTTTAAATGAACGAAACCCAGTTCAGGATATGAAAAAAACATGTTTTCATGTTTTTTTAAAGCGTTAAAATAATTCTCGACCAATTCACATACGAGGTCATATAGAGCTTAAAGATTACTCCGTCCACTCACAAGAAAGTAAACATTTCCTTTACCTGCCTGCTTAAAGGATCTTACCGTTCCAGCATGTTTCAGTTTGAAACTATATTTATAAAATAATAATAACATTGGATTCTCGATTCTTGTCTATACTGAAATTACCTTTTGACCTGATAGGCTTAAATCAGCCTGGGATACAAAAAGGTTTATCCTAAATTTATACCTAAATAGGCCTAACGTAGTTATTGCACCACCTTTTACAGGAAAAAGGTCAGTTTGAAATTTATTTTGACCGGGAATTAGGCCTAAATCGCCCCGGGGTACAAAAAAGGATTATCCTAAATTTAGACCTAAGGTAGTTATTTCAACACATTTACAGAGAAGGTGAGAGGTCAGTGTCGTATCTGTAAGGATTGCGGGTTGTTGTGTTGTGTTTTCTCATGATGGATTGTCAATGTACATAGATAATAATAATAATAATAAAGAAAATCCGAATTATTAAAAAACTTTGAAATATTTTTAGTTAACATCGAGCGAATAATATAAATGTAAGTGAATAATTGTTATTTTTAAAAAGAACTTAGAAAGATTTTAATAAAATACATGTTATGTTAACAGAGAAGAAAACTTATTTTGTTATTTTTATACATATTACATGGCTAAAGGTGATGTAAAGCAGTAAGTCAATAGAACAAAACGTGGCATAGCTTGGTGTAGAGGGGTGCTAGGGGCTGACCTTACTGATTTACTGATTTATTGCTTTAAGGTACGTAAAATATATGTTTTTAATAAAATTTCATAAAATTTTAGTAAAAGTTATTTTAAAACTTGATAGTTATAAATTTATAAACAAAAAGTATTAACAGTTAATAATAAATTCTTTGTTCAAAGATAATGATTGATTTATTATAGAAGTTTAAGAAACTTTGAAATAATTTAGTTATATTTGAATGATTAATATAAATGTACGTGTTTTAAGTTAAAACATAAAATGTTTTTAATAAATTATACGTTTATATGTGTAAGTGAGTGTGCGTGTGTGTGTGTGTGTGTGTGTGTGTGAGTGTAAGTAAATCTGTGTGAGTGTAAGTAAATCTGTGTGTGAGTGTAAGTAAATCTGTGTGAGGTTAAGTAAATCTGTGTGTGTAAGTAAATCTGTGTGAGTGTAAGTAAATCTGTGTGTGTGTGTGTGTGTAAGTAAATCTGTGTGTGAGTGTAAGTAAATCTGTGTGAGTGTAAGTAAATCTGGTTGTGTGTTGAGTGTAAGTAAATCTTGTTGTGAGTTGTAAAGTAAATCTGCGTGTAAGGGTAAATCTGTTTGTGAGTGTAAGTGTAAATGTAAGTGTCTATGGGTAAATGTAAGTCATTAGTGAATGTGGTATTAAAGTGTCATAGTGAATGTGTGTATAAGTGTCATAGTGAATGTGTGTATAAGTGTCATAGTGAATGTGTGTATAAGTGTCATAGTGAATGTGTGTATAAGTGTCATAGTGAATGTGTGTGTGTGTGTGTGTGTGTGAGATGTGTGTTGTAAAATAATAATAGACATAGGCAGAAGTAAATAACACTACGTATAAAAATAAAAATAAAAATAAGATAATAAAAATAATAAAATAATAATAAAAATAAATAAAAATAATAATAAAATAAATAAAAAGTATTAAAACAAAATAAAATAAAAAACAATGTTACACTACGTATAAAAATAAAAATAAAAATAAGATAATAAAAATAATAAAATAATAATAAAAATAAATAAAAATAATAATAAAAATAAATAAAAATAATAATAATAAAAATAAATAAAAAGCTATTTTAATTACCGAATTTTGACAAGATAATTAATTGATATATATTGGCTAAAGTTAGTAAAACATATGAACGTTAAAACAGTAAGCAGAAAGTTAAAGCAGTAAAGCAGAAAGTTAAAGCAGTAAAGCAGAAAGTTAAAGCAGTAAAGCAGAAAGTTAAAGCAGTAAAACATGAGTTAAAGCAGTAAAGCAGAAAGTTAAAGCAGTAAAGCAGTAAAACAAAGGCATACTAATCCCCTAGGTGTTAGGTAATAACACCTCTATTGTTTTACTGCTTTACTGCTTTAAGGTATGTAAAGTATATGTTTTTAATAAAATTTCGTACAATTTTATTAAAATAAAATGTTTATATATCAGACACTCTAATCTTTTTATTCCCGGATTACAATTCAAAATAATTAATGTTGTGAAAAGGATATTTGAAATTGGAAAGAATTACATAAAAAAATATTAAAACAAATAAAAAATATATAAAAAGAAAAAATAATAGTTAATAAATATATGAGTAAAGCAGTGTAAAGCAGAGAGTTAAAGCAGTAAAAGCAGAGAGTTAAAACAGTAAAGCAGAGAGTTAAAGCAGTAAAAACATGAGTTAAAGCAGTAAAGCAGAAAGTTAAAGCAGTAAAACATGAGTTAAAGCAGTAAAGCAGAAAGTTAAAGCAGTAAAGCAGTTAAACAAAGGCATACTAATCCCCTAGGTGTTAGGTAATAACACCTCTATTGTTTTACTGATTTACTGCTTAAGGTATGTAAAAAGTATGTTGTTAATAAAATTTCGTACAATTGTAGTAAAAATAAAATGTTTATATATCAGACACTCTGAATTTTTTTCTTTTCTTACATACAATTTTTAAAAATTTATTAATTAAAAAAGTATTAAGTAAAAAGTATTAAGCTAAAAAATAATGTAATAAATATGTGTTAAATCAATAGGCTAGTAATGAGTTACAGTTTTATCCGCG
>JABUQX010089822.1:5000-10000 GCA_015478945.1 Trachelipus rathkii
TTCTTAAGTATTATTCTTATTTATTATTGAGTTTAGTTGGTTGACTGTGGACATTCTAGACGCCAATAATCGTGCTTTTCATAATTATTAATTTATATTGGTTGACTGGGACAGTTCTGCTTCTTAAGTATTTTTCTTATTTATTATGAGTTGATGGGACATTCTAGAGGGGCTCAATTACAGCATTGTCTATATTTTTTTTTAATTATTAATTTATTATTGGTTGACTGGAACAGTCTTGATATAGGCCCATACGTTTTCTTAAGTATTATTCTTATTTATTATTTTTATTATGGATTGACTTTGAACATTCTGAGAGGGGCAATGCGCTTTTTAATTATTACATTTGTTATTGGTTGCTGGGAACAGTCTAAATAAGGACATGCGGCTTCTTAAGTATTTTCATTCTATATTATAGGTTAACTGGGACATTCTAGAGGGGTTAATGCAAGCTTCTTAATTAATTATTCTGAATATCAATTAAAAGCTGCAGTTAACGACCTTTAGATGTCGTCACTCATAATAAATAAAAATAAAACTTAAGAAGCCGGCATGGTCCTATTTAGACTGTTCGCGTATCCAATAAAAATTAATAATTTAAGAGCAGCATTGGCCACTTCTAAATGTCCCAGACAACCTATAATAAATAAGTAATAAGAATATACTAAGAAGCACCGCATAGGCTTCTAGACTTCCCAGTCAACAATAATATATATATATATATATATAATATATATATATATATATATATATATATATATATATATATATATATATATATATATAATATATATATATATACAATTACATATATATATATAGATATATACATACATATATATATATATAACTTTTTCAATAAGAATAATACTTAATACTGTCGCAGTATTTAAATATATTATATATATATATCACCAGTAGTATATATATACATATATGTATATACGTAAGTATGAGTATTGTTAATGAAATACATATAAGCTATATATATATATATATATAATAGTATTATTTATATATATAACTATATATATAACTTAAAATAATTTTGACTAATATATATATATATACTACTATATATATATATACATAGGTTGATGGTATATTATATATGAATATAATTTATTTAAAAACACATAATATACATAGCAACGAGGCTAGTTATATATACTAAGGCCCTATATATATATATATATATATATATATATATATATATATATGTTTATATAAATCATTAAATAATTAAAAATAATATTTAAGAAACCGCATTGACGCTTCTCTAGAATGTCCCAGTAAACCAATAAAAATCATTAATTAAGGAACGCATTAGGCCTAAGTAATAATATGTCTAAGTCACTCCTAAGATAATATCAAATAATATATGAAGTAATACTTAAGAAGCCGCATGGGCCTAACTCATGTTCCAAGTCACACAATAATATTAATAATTGAAATAATTATATATTAAGAAGCGATGCTATGACGCTCTTAGATGTAAGCAACTCATAATAAATAAGAATAAGTATTCAGAACGATGTCCTTTTTAGACCTGTCCCCGTCAATCAATAAAATTAATATTCAGAAGCACATTTGCAACTCTAGCAATGTCAGTCAACCTAATAAATATAAAATAAGCATAAATATTTAAGCGAGCCCCCTGAGCGCTTCTTATATAAGACAACTTCATCCTATTCTTCTCAAAGCCACAAATCTACTCCTCGTTTTTTACGTTCCGCCAATTTCACAGCTATCTATGTCTTTTCTGCTAATAAGGGTGCTAAAATTGGAGACAATATTCAAATACTGGTCTAATAAAATACTGGTCTATTATACGACATTATACAAAAACAATATATATAATTAGTCTGCATCTGGCATTAATTTTCAATTTTTAACCCTAGGCCCTAGCTTTGGGTTCAGAATCTTACAATGGAAATAATGAAACAGGAACACTAAAGAATGCTACAGACTTACGGGTTACAATGCCAATAGTTTGTTGAAAATTGAAAAAAATATATTAAAAACTTCATAATATATATAGTTTTAGTTTAATTTTTTATTTCTATTGAAGTTAAATTACTTAAATATAAAAAAAAGATATAAAAAAATATAAAAAAAAATCAAAAAATCAAAAAAAAATCAATAAAATAAAAAAAATTCATGATTTATTTATAAAAAAATCAAGTAAAAATATCAGTTGATTTTTTTCAATTGACTTTTTTCGTGCCATCCTTGCTACATATTAAGCATAGATATTACCTACACACAACACTTTGCGAATCTCTCCTTTCAAACAAATTGTTTGAGGATTACCGCTTTTGCAAGTCAGTTAGTAATAGTAGATTCAATAATATTAATATAAATTTAACAAAAAATCACAAGTTTAAGCCAACACTTTACCATGACTTAAACGTTTAGAACTTTACACAAAAACATAACGCTTAATGCTCCGAAAAAGAACAAACTGTAGCATATTCTCGTTGTTTGTTTCGTTCGTTCGTCTGCGCATCACATCATTTTATATTCTTCTTTTTCAATATATAGTTATGGGAATTTTTATTTATTTCATTTTTAATATTTTTAATAAATGTAATTTTTATCATACAATATTTATTTAACTTGTGTTTTATTTGGTAATTTTTATCATATTTGGGGAATTTTAATTAAAATTTTATCACACTCCACAAAAAGAATTGCAGATTGTAGATCTGCAATCTCAATGTTTATAAATCATCAAGATTATCTTTAATAAATTGAGCTCATTTTTTTAGCAGCTTTTCTCGTAGGACGGTTTGATGCAATCCCAGAATTATCTGGTATATTTACACTCGCTTTGTTTTGAGTTATGTTTGGTTGTTGATTGGTGTCAGAAGGTGTTAATTTGGTATGTGTTATTGACAGTTCCAATGGGTAGAGATTACAGATAGCATGATATGCTATTTGGCCATTGCCCTGTTTTATCTTCACTGTTCTAATTTTACTGTCATGCCCCATCACCAATTCGAGTACTCTGCCTGTCATCAAAAATGGTCTAGGTCTAATAGTAGATTTGATCAGGACTATATCATTTACTTTAATTCTATCTTCCCAAGTTGTTTCATGCAGCTTTTGACCAAATTCTCTTAAACTAAGCAAATACTCTTCATACCATAGTTGTTTAAATTGGGTGTACATTGATTCTTGAGTATCTAATGTTTTTTCTAGAGTGTCTTGTTCAGTTTCCTTCCATATATCTCCTTCCTCACTTCTCAATATTAGTGATGAGTTACAATTTAATCTTAGAAATGAATTAGGTGTTATAATATCAATATCGCTGGACTCAGATCGGTAAGTTAAGGGTCTGAGATTGGCAGCCCTCTGCTTGCATAATCAGTTGTGTAATCAATAATCTAATCAACTCCCAACTTAAGGTTCTTAACCACCTGATTCGTACATCTTTTCAGATGTTTATAATTATATTATCCTCTCACCATATAGAGCAATGTTAAACCAGCAGCAATATACATATATCCAAAATACATCAGAAGCCCCTTAATATAGATCTTGATGTAGACTTCTAAGTTGAAGTTCCTTTAACAAACACTAAGATCAGACTACAAATACATAAAGCGCCATATCTTGCAAAATATTGACACACTTCACCTTTTCAAATGTACGAGCATTATCTGAGTATATGTAATCTGGGATGTTATAAAGATTACAGAAGCGTTGGAATGCTAATAGAAAGTTAGGTACACTCATATCTGGCACAAGTTCTATGTGTATAGCTCGTATATTCAGGCATGTGAAAATTAATATAAACATTTTGTCAAGAGTGTTGTTATTGGTGTTTTTTACAAACAGATGACCAGTATAGTCAATGCCTACAAATTTAAATGGAGTGATTAGCTGCATGTGATGTTTAGGGACATCAGTGTATTTTGGATATTTAAATGCTCTGACATTTATTTTCTTGCAAATCATGCAGTTGTGTATAATCTTTTTAACTGCTATTCTACCTTTAGGGATCCAAAACCCTTGATTCCTAATGTGTGTTAGTGTGGAATCAAGACCAAGGTGTTGTACTTTTTGGTGAGATTTATAAATTAACAATGTTGTAAAATAATGAAATCGAGATAATACAATAGGATTATGTACATCATAATTAAAATATGTACATTTTGAAATGCGACCCTTAGATCTTAATATACCTTCCATATCCAAAAATAAATTTAGGTTATCTACTAATATTGGAATTTTTTCTTTTTTATCATTATTCAATAAATACTCAATTATAATTATAAAAATAAATAAATATAAAAAATAATTAAATATAAAAAATATAAATATACTATATATATATATAGTATATATATAGTATATATGCTACCGTTTGGTAGTTGGCACCCTTTTCGATATGAAGGAATAGAGGTATTGGCTTCAAACTTGGATTATAATCTATGTATGGGTTAAGCTCGAAACAGGGTAAATTTCAAGTCTCTAGGATGTATATAGAGGGGGGTCGCCCCGAGGGTCGACATGAATATTGCGCTTACGCCCTTGTGGCGGCTTCCGAATGGGTGAGATTAGGCCTAACAAGCGTTCGGGCGACCGACCACTGGAGGTCAGACAGAAGGTCTGTCTGACCGACAGACACAGACCGTAGATCTGTGTTTGTCTGTTTGTTTGTATTATTATTATTATTATTTTGTCGAGGAATTGATCCCCGAAGGGGATCACTTCTGAGTTGTTTTTTAAACCTTTATGTGTCTCCTTCAGAAACTTTCGCATTTCGCAGCCCTAACCCGCATCGCCCCGCCACGCTCCGCACCGCACCGCCCCGCACAGCACTGCACTGCTCTGTCTCCAACTTCGATTTCGAATCAGACTGCAAAGGTGATTCCGATTCAGCCCCATTCCGTCTCCGATTCTGACTCCTTGTACATATATATAAATATATATATAGGTGAAATGACTTTTTAGGCTCCAGCTCTGGCTCAGCCTATGGCTCCGATATATAT
>JABUQX010089822.1:15000-35000 GCA_015478945.1 Trachelipus rathkii
AGCATAGAATAGAGGCTCTTCATGACTTAATATTAAGCCACGCGTCATACGCGTGACATTTTCGATGGCTTAATAATAAGCCCCACGCAGCGAAAGGGTTAAAGAATCTTCTTGTAAATTGTAATCATGTTAAAACATAAAAGCTAGTAGCTAAACTTTGTTAATACTTACTTGAAAATGGAAATGGAATATTTTTTAAATAAACACAAACATAAAAAAAGTTATTAATATTTTATTTGCAATTATTATTCCTTAAAGGTACTATTTTAATTTATAAAATAAATATACTTGGGCACAACCAAATATGAAATATAAATGACTAAGTATTGTTTGTACAGGGAATGCAATCTTGAGTTGCCCTAAGTGCAGTGCACAATGTTCTTCTTATTACTGTGTATTTTATTTATATTTAATTTAAAGTATTGTGTATCGGTATCGGCACCTAAATAATAGAGTATTCGGTATCGCCTCTTTTCTGTATCGGTACATTCCCCGAATAACTATTATATATTATATTTATATATATATATTATATAATTCATATATTTTTCTATATTTATATATATTTATAAATATATAAATTAATTATACATAATTATATATATATATATATATATATATATTAAGATAAAAATTAGAGAGTCCTCTTCTTAAAAACTCAGACTCTATAGTTAAATAAAACTAGGGATGTACCGATAGTATCGGTATCGGTAGTATCGGTCATTTTTGATGGTATCGGTATCGGTTAAAATGGCCGATACTTAGCCGATACTTCTTACTTTTTGGGTGAAAAATTATGAGAAACTTTTAGATTCAATAATAAATCTAGTTCGATATAGATAGCTAGTACCAAGTTATGTTTTTTTTTTCCTCGATTTCCTTTTTAACTTAGATTTTTAGCGTTTCTCCAACTTGGTCTTTAGCGTAAAATTTACCTATTTGGACAGCCATTATTATAATTTATACAGATTTATCTACTTTTTTAGTTGATCAATAGTATTTTTTTTTTTTTTTTACGCAATTTTCCGTGAGAGGGGTGTGGAGTGCCGTGAAGTGTTTTTAAACTTTCTGGATTATTCATATTTTAGATATTTG
This sequence comes from Trachelipus rathkii, assembly GCA_015478945.1. Lineage (NCBI taxonomy): Eukaryota > Metazoa > Arthropoda > Malacostraca > Isopoda > Trachelipodidae > Trachelipus > Trachelipus rathkii. The sequence goes on from JABUQX010089822.1 coordinate 16,096, forward strand.
CTGTAAATAGGGTTTTATCGTTTTTAAATTTAGGTTTTAGCGTACGAATAAATTTTCCTCATTTCTCCTTTGGTTTTTGTCTATTTGTTTCTGTCTGTTTTTTTTTTTTTTTTTTTTTTTTTGTGATTGCGTGTGCGTGTGCGTGTGCGTGTGCGTGTGCGTGTATGATAGCAGATTTGCACAGGCGTGGCTTTCTTTTGACTTTACCAACATTCAATGGCTTGCACTCTAACTCTGCATCATGGAATACTACCTCTCTAACTCTAAACCTAATTTTTATTGCTCTTGTCTGAGAGCCCGATGTGCTAAGTAATTCATCCTTCCAACTCGTTTATATATCCAACTATAACTTATTTTATAATTTCCGTTTGAAGGGTGGAGTATGTGCCTATGTAAATATAAACATTCCTATAACACGTCTCGAGAATCTCGAATCTCCTAACTTCGATGTTCTGTGGCTTAAAATCTTTCTTCCTTCTACTACAATATTCTTATGCTTCTGCTACTGTTCTCCTAACAGAACAGATTTTCATGCCTTTTTTGATTACGCTTAACTACTCTTCTCAACGGACTGTTATTCTTCTCATCCAAATACTGAGGTCTTTCTATTTAAGGGATATCAATGTACACAACACTGATTTGTTGGGTTCCTCTCGTACTGAATTAGTTGGGAGGAAGCCGAATCATTCAGTATTCTCAGCGATCTGGAGCAACTGTTTAAATAGCAACTACACACATTCCGGATCGTCCCAACCGATTCCTTGAACACACTTGGCCTATGTTTCACCCTAGTCCTTCTCTCTATAAATCATCACCTTCGCTCCTAATCGGTAAATGTCTGACGCATCAACCTGATATCACTTTTAATTTTCATACTTACTCTCCAACATCTCCATCCTGCCTATGCGTTTTTCTGGCAAACTATTGATCGGGCCGAATTGGGGGGCATTTGCGTTGCCTCTACGGCTAAACTATAACTTGAAGTGACTGCTTTGACTCTTAAGACGCTTCAGATTCTTCCGATAAAGTGGGAACTGTATTGTTAATTGGACGACAGGTTTCATCCTTCTTGGACTAATCTTTTTCTCCCTCAAATCCATGGTTCGATCGTGCTTGTTCTCTGGCCATTCAGCTAGAGACCATGCTTATCGGGTGTGGAAAAATCTCGTTCTCCTATCACTCTTGCCGATTTTCATTCAAGCTAGAAATGCGTTGCAGGGATATCTCTTTGACGAGCAAGCGGATTTCATTAAAACGAAAATGCTCTGACTCCTTTTGTTCTCCTACTGACATATCTCTCTTGCCTCTTGCCAAAAACATCTCTCAACTTCTGTAAATCATTGCGTTTCCTCCTCTTATTTCGCTCTGATGATTCTGTTGTAAATACTCCAACTGAAAAGGCCAACATCTCTTTGCCTCCTATTTTCCCTCTAATTCAACCCTGGACGTTCTTGTATTCCTCTTCCTCCTCCTTTCTCCTCTCAGGTGTCCTATGCTTTTATCCGTGTTATTTCACATTTGATCGGGTGCATGACTCCTGAAATCTATTGATACGTTATTAAAGCGGGTGGCCGCGGATGCGATTCCTTCTCCGATTTTGAGGAATGTGTGCTCCGTGCTGACATCACCCCTCGTTCAACTATATTTCTATGCTTCAATACTATCACTTTCGCCTCAGTGTTGGAAGCGCGCATATGTCCATCCTATTCCGAAAAATGTCTGCTGCTCTGATCCTTTCTAACTATCGCCCTATATGCTCTCACTTTATTCTTTCTAAGGAATTTTGAAACCTTTCTCGAACTCTCGCTTCTTTAGTCCATCTGGAATCTCTTTCCCTGTCTTACTGATTAAAAAGTAGGCTTTCGTGCTCGAGAGTTAACTGGCGTATACCTTTCCTAATTTAACAGATTTATGGTTTTCCCGCCCTTAGGAACTACGGGAAGATTTGTGTGGTGCGCTTGACATATCCAAAGCATTTGGATCCGGGTATGGCACGCGTTGTCACTGCTCTCCAAGCTGCCCTCCTTTGGGTTTCCTTCTTCTCTTTGCTTACTTATGTCTAGCTTTCTTTCAATCGCTCAATGTTGCCTGTTGTTGATGGGGCGACTCTTTTTCGTCAATAGTGGTGTCCTCAGGGTTCTGTTTTATCCCCTACTTTATTCCTGCTTTTCATCAATGGTATTCTTCTCACCTGCACATCTAACTCTATCCCACTCATATGTGATGACTTGACCCTTCATTCTTCACTCATATCAATTCTGCTCCCTCTTTACTTCTAGAATTGCCTCTCGCCTTTATCTTTCCGATTCTATTCTCGCTGATCCTGATAGAATTCAGGGTTGGGTCGTCTCCAAAGCTTGTGAAATTTAATTCTTCTAAAAACCCCTTAACTTCTGTTCTACAATCTCTCTCTCTCTCTAGACACTTAACTTTTCTATCTCCTTCGACGGTTCTCTCGTCTCTCCTGTTTGACAATATAACATCCTTGGCCTTAACAATAAACAAAAATGTTTTGAAAACCTCAATATCAACAGTGGTTGCTAGGGGCCGCAAAGAAATCTGGGAGTTCCTTTAGAGTGCGATGACTGTTTTTTTCCTCTTCTCAGTACTCCACTATACAAGGGTCTATCAGCCTTGTAAGAAGTACTGCTCTCATACTTGTGGCGGGGCGGTGGCTCGTGGTTTCATCCCGGCTTTTGGATAGGTTTTAGTCAAATAGGTCCAAAAGACCTTATGAACGGTCCTGTGCTTTCTAGTATGTGGGATTTATCCCTTTCGCGAATGTTTGGTGGTGATGTTATTCCTTTTCTTAATAGGTACTGTGTAGAGGCTTAGTGCTCGAGGGAACTATCACGTCGCGTACCAGCCACTTATTTACGATGCCCTCGGTTATCACTGAGGGGTGCTTGTGGTGGCACATGGTTTTGTGTTGATGTTAGAACTCCAGACTGGTTCGCTGCGTTGCTTCTTTCCTTTTCCTGCCACCTCTGTTCTGTGAATTCTCCTTCCATTCATCTGTGTTTTCCCTAATTAATTTAATTTTCCCCTCACTTTACAGCCTGCGTCTGTGTGGTCATCTGCGTAATTTGCGTTAGAATGGATATTGAGTGCGTTCAACACCTCACTCCTTGTAATAAGGTTACTGCCAGTGAGTCGGCGGTGACAAACTGTAAAAAAATAAATACATAACATTGGTTGTTCTAAAAAGGAATTCCTTAAGCTAGCTGAACCCCAGAATGGCACCTCCGACGGTTAACCACTTCTAGAGTGCATTAAAATAGCATAACCGAGGAACTTGCTTTGCTTGACAAAAAAAAAAAGAGACAGAGAAGTGGAAGCAACCTTATCTGCAACCCCTGGCAACAGCACTGAAGTGACGATGGTGGCTTTTCAGCAAAATAAATGCCTAACTGAAGTGAGGATTTGGGATATGTTACAATCTTTCAATTAAGTTTCATGGCCCGAAATTGCATTGACATCTCATTCACCTTCAAAGGAATCCCACCAAGGAACGTCATCGTATGTAAAAACTGAAGAGACAGTCATCAGGAGTCAAAGATGATTCAATTTGCAAGTCTGTGAAAGAGGAGAGGTGAGGCTCTACAAAAAAACATGAGATGCTGCCTACAGAAGAGTATCCTTTCATGCGGTGTGGCATGAAATGTGGCCAAGGTTTTCATTATTTCAGTGCTGTGCAGGCAATATAAATTATCAGCAACCTCCTTCATCAGTCGAGTAGAGAGCATATTTATTAGTTAGGTGGTGAATGATAACACCCCAAAAAGGAACAGTCTCTCGCCAGATACTAGTGAAAGCTTTAATGTTTTTGCATCACAATTTGTGAATTTTTGAATTTGAGTATTGAATGATATCTATCTTAAAGGAGTATTTTATTATGTCATGTTTGAGTAATAGCGGTTTTTTTATTTTATCTTTTTCGGCTGATTAATTGAGGTCTCTTCTTTCATTATTTTTATTCTTTATATTGTAGCTAGCTAAAGATCTTCTTGTAAATTGTAATCATGTTAAACATAAAAGCTAGTATGCTAAACCTTCTGTTTTAATATTTACTTGAAATGGATAATTGGAATATTTTTTAATAAACACAAACATAAAAAAGTTATTTAATATTTATGAACCCATTTATTGCCTTAAAGGTAGCTATTTTTAATTTATAAAATAAATATACTTGGGCACAACCAAATATGAAATATAAATGACTAAGTATTGGTTGTACAGGGAATGAAATCCCGAGTTGCCTAGCAGTACAAAAATGTTCTATCTTATTACTGAGTATTTATTATATTTTATTAAAGTATCGTATCGGTATCGGTATCGGCCCCTAAAAAAATAGAGTATCGGTATTGGTATCGGCCTCTTTTCTGGTATCGGTACATCCCTAAATAAAACAATTAATTAAAAACCACTTTTAAAAAAACTTTAATGAAATGAAAATTACTAATAGTTGACGTTTCGGGACCTAAAACAGCTCGGTCCCCTCCTCAGAATTAAAACTAATTTCTAATAAGATTTAACAATTTAAAATTTACTAATAAAAAACAGTATAAAGGTTACAGAATGAAAATTATTAGTGGGTGGCGTCTCGTTCTCTTTCTTCTTATTCATTACTTATTCAATATTATCGATCACCCTATCTTTTTATGATTTTTTTTGGTAATAGAACAAAATGAAATATAACCCTCGGACAATTTAAATATTATTTCTTGTTGATTATAAAAAATGATTCTATCGCTGATTTAGTTTTTAAATCTTTAAGACCGGAATAAAAAATATGCTCCATCCCAATTCATAATATGGTCTTCAACGGATTCGTTTATGTGTCCAAAAAAACCGGCTGCTTTTGATTCCCTCTTCTTACTCCTCCCCTGTGCTGGTCGATTCTAATTTTCAAGGACTTTAGCGTTTCTCCATAATATGATTCATTGCACATATCACACGGAATATGATAAACACCTCCCATAGCCTCTCTTTTTGTAGTATTGTTAATGACTAAGATGCGTGAGAGAGTCTCAGGGAAATTAAAGATCAAATTAATGTTAATAAATGCTTAAGCATAAACTTAAGATCCAGAAGAGGCGGAGAAAACGGTACCACTTTGATATTTTCCAAATCAGGAGGAGAATTTTCCTTCAATCCCAGGAAACTGGAATATTCTTGTTTAATGTTTTCTTTTTAAATAGATAGTTGGGGATGATCCGTAGTGAACGAAAGTTTTAAATATAAATTAATTTTTTTTTTGTAAAAATTGGGGTCACAATAATGAAAAGCCTTAAGGGACATATTACAACATTAATATTATTTTTAATATAATGGGGAATGATAAGAGTAATATTGGAGAAGTTTGATTTTTTTTTTGCGTTGGCTTACGATATTACTTTAGTAGGTTTAAATGAGTTCCCTGTTTTGAGTAATTAATAGATCCAAAAAAGGTATGTGTTCATTTATCTGGCTTTCGAAAGTAAACGCTGATAGAAGGAGTTTAGATCGTGATTTTTGCAGAAGAAATTGTTTTATTTTTGGGAAAGATTGGGTATAATAAGCATAATAAGTCTTCCACATAACATCGTCCTCTGCTACCTTGTCAACACGGAGGACATTTTGTTGGAAAGAAGCCTGGTCATAAATTTTATATAGAATGTTAGCCAATGATGGGGCTAAGCTTTCCCTCATGCCTGGCTCCGAAAAATTTGTCGATAAAAATTTCATTTCGAAATTGAAATACACATTTTGTGGGCATGCCTAATTTGCAAGCAGCTAAATAAATATTTTGGAATAAAGTAATATTGATCATATGTGGCAATAGGAACTCGGACAGATACTCTAAAACATGAGGAATAGGGACATTTAGTAAATAAGCTCGTAACATCGAAGCTGACCAGACAATGGTCGTGTGGAACAATTCTCCCCACCTCCTCAATAAAATTTCTTGCATTTAAACATGAGTGGATGAGATAGTGCCTACCAATGGAGAAAGAAAGGAGGCTAGCCACTTATTTAATTTAGAAAACACATCTCCGCGGGACAAAATGATTGGTCTGATTGGGATTCCTTCCTTGTGTAGTTTTTCGTTCCAAAGATAAAAACTTAACACAGATGATAGAATCATTTTTTATATCAACAAGAAATAATTTTAATTTGTCCGAGGGTTTATTCAATTTTGATTCTATTACCAAAAAATTCATAAAAGATAGGAGTGAATCGTTAATATTGAATAAGTAATGAATAAAAAGAAAGAACGAGACGCCACCCTATAATTTTCTCTGTAACCTTTTTATACTGTGTTTTTATAGTAATTTAATTGTTAAATTCTTTTTAGAAATTAGTTTTTAATTCTGAGAGGGGACCCGAGCTTGTTTTGGTCCGGAAACGTCCACTTATTAGTAATTTTTTATTTTCATTAAATGTTTTTAAAAGGTGGTTTTTAATTATTGTTTTATATATTATATCATATATATTATTATAATATAATATAATATATATATATATATATATATATATATATATATCTATATATATCTAATATATATATATATATATATTATATTATATATCTTATTAATACAGGTAACAACATACCCTCATGTAAGACCCTAGCGCACTCAACGATTTAATTGCTTCAGCCACCAACCTACCATTCACAACTTTCCTACTACACTACTTGTATAATCCGTTTCCTTATTTGTCATTCATCATATATCCTAAGGTATTTAAACTTCCTGACACTTGTTCCAGTTTGCTCAACATGCCAACATAACTTTTACACCGGAGGAAACTGTTCCTCACTCCAACACATAAACCGTTATCTCTTATCTACGTTTTACTTTCAAACCCATCCTTTTAACACACCCTGCCAATTCCTCTACAAATCCTCTCAAACTCTCCTCAGATTCGGCACACAAAACCAGTTTATTATTTATGGCTTTATCTAAAACAGATTTACAATATGATATATATATATTAATTATATATATATATATAAGTATATATAATATATATTAATATATATATATAATATTATATATATATATAATATAATATTATATATATATATACAGTATATATATAAACTTGCACCAGCATATATATGTTGTTGGTGGTAGGATTCTGAATGGAATCAAAAGTATGTATGACGATAGTGAAGCGTGTGTAAGAATAAATGGTGTCCAAATGCGTGATTGGTTTTATGGATTAATAGCGGAGTGAGACAGGGTTGTGTAAGGTGTCTCTTTGGTTATTCAATTTTGTAAATGGGATGGGTTATAAGAATTCGAGGTGGGGATGGCAGGAAAATGTGTTAGATGATGGAGAATGGAGATGAGTGGAGGGTGCCCTACCTATTATATGCGGATGATTTGGTTCTGTGTGGCGAATCTGAAGAGAGTTTGAGAGGATTGGTAGAGAATTTGGCAGGGTGTGTAAAAGGAGGGCTTGAAAGAATTAAACGTGGATAAGAGTAAGTTATGGTTGTGAGTGAGGACAGTCCTCAGTGTGACAGTTATGTTAGATGTGTGCAGCTGGAACAAGTGTCTGAGTTTAAATATTTAGGGTTATGTTGATGAGAAGGGGAAACGGAATGAATGTAGAGTGTAGAGGAAGTTGTGAATGGCAGGCAGGTGGCTGTGCAATTAAATCGTTGGTGAATGTAAAAGGGACTAAGTCTTGAGTGTGCTAGGTCTTACTGAAGGTATGTTTGTTAACTTGTTTTTTGTATAGTATTGTGAGACTAATGGTACTGGAAGAAAGTTTATTAGATCTAAAGTTCAATCGTGTTCAGATGGGCATCTTAGGGGTGTGCTAGGTGTTAGAAGAATTGATAAATGAGGAATGAACGTATTAGATGGTTGTGTGGTGGTGAAGAAAGGATCAAATGAGAGAATAAATGAAAGTATGTTGAGATGGTTTGGTCATGTGGAATAGGATGAATGATAGTCGGTTGGTTAAGCGAATGTATTAGTGTGCGAGTGTGTTGGGAATCGACCGGCTTGGAGACGGAAGAAAAAATGGGGATTGATTCAGTAAACGAATGTTTGAAGGAGAGAATGTGAGTTTTTGGCAGAGACGAGATAGAAAGGTGTATAACAGGACAGTGAATGCGGGGATTGTGGAGGGGTATGGTTGTTGGCCCACTGGGCCAAGGGATGAACCCTTACATTGACGATCTTCCATAGTGAGGTCCGTCGCGGTCCTATGAAGCTCTAGGGTGGATTTTCTGTCTGTGACGCGCTCTCACTATCAATGGTACTGAGGGGGCGGTAATGCTGGGCTTTCCTTTCGACTTTTGTCATATTCCTTCTATTCTGCTTTTCTTTTCGTATGCAATGACACGTCAACCTTCCCCCAGTCTTGGGAAAGAGGAAGATAAAGAAAGAGATATATATATATATATGTATAGGTATTATATATTATATTATATATATATATATATATATATTATATATATATATATATTAAATCTAAAAGGAAATATATAATGCATTATATATATATATATATATACCGGTATATATAATATATATTATATATATATATATATATATATATAATTATATATATATATACTATATATATATTATATATATATATATATTATATATATATATATATATTATATAATATATACCGGTATATAATATATATATATATATATATATATAATATATATATATATAATATAGATTATATATAAAAGAAATATAATATATATATATATATATATATATATATATATATATATATATAGCCTTTAATAAACATTTAAAATTTTAAATTACAAATGTTAGTTAAAGAGCGGCCAGAATGATCACAATATTATCAATCAGATTCTAAGAAAATAAACGTTGTGTTCGAGTAGTAAAAAGTAAAAATAATAAATAAACAAGATATTCCTTCGAATTTTATTGCAATTTTAGGTCTCTGCTACTAACTTGAAAAATTGCAACTATTTTTAAAAAAATATTACGAACCTTTCGTTCTTTCTCTGTGATCGTCCTTCCTTTCGTCGCCACTGTCGTGAATTGACGACAAAGAAGTGCTTGCGATGAGTGGCCCAGCGGCGCTTCTGAAAAATTGGAAGACAAACCAATTTTAGAAGTTTATCATAAATTTCTCAAAATACTTTTAATGTAAGTAAACAAACTGTATAATAATTACAATTTTACTTTACTGATTTTTTCAGTTATTGAAATATTATTATATAATATAAACTTAATATTAACCAATAATACAAGTGAAAAGTACACAGCGATCATCCCCGACTCTGATGTCGAAGTGAACGGCGAGTTGGCATATCTTTGCACAACAAAATTTCCCGCAATCAAACCCTAAAAGTCTAGCATTATTTATAATATGTTTAGGAAAAAAAAATAATTCTCATTAAAATCTTGGAAGTTTTAGTACAAGGGCATTGTCATTGCAGGAATAATATTTAAAAAATGATCTGATAACTTTGTTTTATTAAAAACTACTTTTATTTTTTTACCTTTTTAAATAACATTTACAGCTCAACCTCAACCTTGGTTCATCCAATGAACAGTAAAATATTTGTTTTTAATAGAATAATAACCAATTTGAGATAAAACGAGCAAATAATTAATCATTTTGTTTATATATGACAAAAATGAATAAGAAAACAAAATATTAAAAGAAAAAATGAAATTAAAAGTATGTAAGTTGAAGTTGAAATGAACAAGTGTGGTCCTTTCAAGAAAGTCTGAAAGCATCTATCTCTAAAATAATAATATGAACCTAAGCTTAAAGGACAAATTTTTTCTTGGAGGAGGAACAGAGACAATTAAATAGGAATATATAAAGAAAAACTCCCACCATTTAAGCCCAAAAGATTATTCAACTTATAAATACAAAGGAAATAATAGCTTTGTACATTAGTTTCATAGTAGAACATAGCAACATTTCACATAGAAAATAAAATCTTAATAAAAAATAGTTAATTTTATTTGGAAAGGAAAAGATTGGAAATAAATATATATTCAGAAATCAAAAATAACTTAATGAAAATAAATTAGCTTCCATTTAAAAGTAAATCTAAATATTAGAGAAGTTCTGAAAAGTAAAGGGAACTTAACTGAATTATAAATAAAAATCTAAGATCATTTTATAATTATTTTCATGAATTAATACTTAAATACCTTTAAACTGAAATGACAATGTAAATTTACAGAAATACTTACTTTATCAATTTAGGAAAGATTTACCACAACTCAGAAAGCGGTTACATAAAATTTAATTTCAACAATTAATATACGAGGTTTAAAAAAAATTTTCCTTCCTTTTAGAAGACTGATAAGATTGATCAAACTTTTTTTCGTCCATTGCTCTCACTCTCAAGAGGTTCTTCAAATAATTTCAAAAAATAATCCAACACTAAACACTAAACTTATATTAAAAGCACTTCAGAAACTCCTTAAAGCTAAATACTTTAATATATGTATATATATATGTTGTTACCTGTGTTATTGTATGGTAGTGAGACTATGGTCTGGAATAAGAAGTATAGATCTAAAGTTCAATGTCTTCAGATCGACAATCTTAGGGGCATGCTAGGTGTGAAAAGAATTAATAAAATGAGGAATGAACTAATTAGAGAGATGTGTGGTGTGAAGAAAGGGGTAAATGAGAGAATAAATGAAAGTATGTTGAGATGGTTTGGTCATGTGGAAAGGATGAATGATAGCCGGTTGGTTAAGCGGATGTATAGTGGAGAGTGTGTTGGGAACCGACCGGCTGGGAGACCGAAGAGAAAGTGGATTGAGTCGGTGAACGAATGTCTGAAGGAGAGAAATGTGAGTTTGGCCGAGGCGAGAATAAAGGTGCATAATAAGAGAGAATGGCGGGGTTTTGTGAGGGGGTATGGTTGTGGCCCACCTGGGCCAGGGGATGAACCCTTACATTGACGATTTACCATAGTGAGGGTCCGTCGCGGTCCCATGATGCTCTAGGGTGGATTTTCTGTCTGCGACGAGCTCTCACTAATTGATATTGAGAGGGCGGTAAGGCTGGGCTTTCATGACGTTTGTCATGTTCTCCTACTACTTTCTTTTCCGATGAATGTACAACACCTTACCCCCAATCGGCAAAGGAAGAGAAAAAAAAAAAAAAAAAATATATATATATATATATATATATATATATATATATATATATATATATATATATATATATATATATATACATATATATATATATATATATATATATATATATATATATATATATATATATATAAGTTTTAAAGATTACACGTATTATATGTATGTGCTTGTATATTTATGTATGTATTTATATATGATGTGTGTAGATGTATATGTTATTTTTTTATATATTTATTTATCCTGTAAGCCACCCGGTAGCTCAGTGTGAGAGCATAAACAAGCGGGTCCCAGGTTCCGCAACTGGTCGGGTGGGAGAATGTGACTATTTTCTCTTGGGCTTGCTCCGTCATATCGGACATGAATTAGGTACTACCTCTAGATTAGGGCTTCTTGAAATAGTGATGATATTTATCTTCTACTAAAAAAAACGAAATATACATATATATATACACTCTCTATATAAACTCTTTCTCTATATATATATATATATATATATATATATATATATATATATATATATATATATATATATATATATCTAATAATGTTGGGAAAATTACCCACATCGTATGTCCTGCGTGTCGTATGAAGGCGACTAAGGGACGGTGGTAGTTGGGTTGGCTGCCTACACCATCTCCTCTTGTAATACAAGCCTTGGAAGGGTCGTGATCGCCGTAAAGCGGCCTTCTATCTTTCGGCAAAAATGTATGAATCATATGGAGTTTTGGAATGTGGAAGATCTAAATGTTGAGGAGATGAGGAGAGAGTTGATGGATGTATTTAGAAAGGTGAATTGGTTGCTCCTTGTGACTGAAACAAAGATGAAAGGAAACTGGTGAAAATGAATGGTGTGGTGTGGTGTGAAATAATGTGTGCTTTGGTGTGGAAAGAATGAGGAGAGGACTGAATTTTGATGAGTGACTGTGTTTCAACTATGGTAGACTTTGTGTGTGAGTCCTAAATTCTAATGGTTAAATTTAAGTTTGAAAAGGTCAAGGTATGTGTGGTTTTGTGACGTATGGTGCATCTGGAGAGCTTGATTCAGAGAGAGTACGATTTTGGGATAGTCTGATGATGATTCTGGATTAAATTTGGTGGAACTCAGATTAGATGTTGGGGGACCTGAATGGTTGGATAGGTGATCAAAAGGGATGGCATAACAATTTGGTTTAGGTTGCGAAAGAAAATAGAAGAATGGTAGGAAGGTGATTGATTTCTGTGAAGGAGAGGTATGTGTACAGTAATACTTTCTTTAAAAACAAGAGTATCCATAAGTATACTAAAGTTGGTGTAGGTAGAAATGATCGAAGTGAAAAGTATATGATTGATTTTGTCAAGGTGAAGAAGCCGAAGTGTTGCAAAATGTATTATATTAAATCAGTGAGGGGTTTATGAATGGGATTATCGGATCATTATGTTGTTCTATGTAAAAATTAAGTTAGTGGGATGGAAGGAAGGTGATACGAAAGAAGTAGGTAAAATTGAGGTGGCGTTAATTGAACAAGACAATAAGGTGAAGGCTGTAAGAGCGCTCGCCTTCAGTAAATCAGTTGAACGGCGAACAAGTTGAAACTGAACAAATCTGGGGGCAAATGAAGGAAGCATTGTTAGTAGTGCAAGGAAAGTGTGTGGATGTGCTAAAAAGTAGGAAGTATTAAGAATACTAAGAGTGGTATGGAATGAAGAAGGTGATGAAGTTTGTTACTGGTTCCCAGAAACCTGGTTTCGGTTACTAGAAGCTTGAATGATGAAGTCTCAAAGAAAAGTGATGTGCAAAAAGATAGGAGAATAAAGAAATACTAAAGGTGCATACGTAGGAGAAAACAAGAGGTAAATAGACAGTTTGGAAGGAGGATGAATGGGGACCCACAATGGAATAAGGCTTCAGAATTAAGCACGGTTAAGGTAAGTGAGGGAGCCTGCCAAGTGTGAATAGAATGGTGATTGATTGGATTTGAGTTGTGAAAGCGTTTGGGTATAGTTCCGAGAGGTTGGAGGAGAGCAGTATTAGCACCATTATATAAGGGTAAGGGAGAAAAGGGGAACTGTAGAAATTATAGGGGAATAAGTTTATTGAGTGTTGTAGGGAAGGTATATGCTGGTATTTTGGTCGAAAGAGTGCGTCGAGTGACTGAAGGACTGATTGGTGAAGAACAAGGTGCGTTTAGGAGTGGTAGAGGATGTGTGGATCAAATCTTTACATTTGAAACAAATGATTGAGAATGAGAAGAATAAATTGTATTTAGGTTTTATCTGGATTTACAGCAGGCGTATGATAGAGTATGGGAAGCTTTACATGGCAGTGTTAGTGACTCACCTTAGATGTTGGTGGTAGGCTTCTGAATGGAGTATAAGTATGTATGACGATAGTGAAGCGTGTGTAAGAATAAATGGTGTCAATGGTGATTGGTTTAGGATTAATATTGGAGTGAGACAGGGTTGTGTTATGTCTCCTTGGTTATTCAATTTGTATATGGATGGGGTTATGAAAAGAACGAGGTGGGGATGGCGGGAAATGGTGTTAGAATGATGGAGAATGGAGATGAGTGGAGGGTGCCCTACCTATTATATGCGGATGATTTGGTTCTGTGTGGTAAATCTGAAGAGAGTTTGAGAGGATTGGTAGAGAGATTTGGCAGGGTGTGTAAAAGGAGGGGCTTGAAAGTAAACGTGGATAAGAGTAAAGTTATGGTTGTGAATGAGGTCCTCGGTGTGAAGTTATGTTAGATGGTGAGCAGCTGGAACAAGTGTCTGAGTTTAAATATTTAGGGTATATGTTGGATGAGAAGGGAACGGATGATGCAGAGTGTAGTAGGAAAGTTGTGAATGGCAGGAAGGTGGCTGGTGCAATTAAATCGTTGGTGAATGTAAAGGGACTAAGTCTTGAGTGTCTGAGACTTGAGGTTTGATACCTGAGTTATTATAGTGGTAGGAACAATGGTCTGGAATAAGAAGTATAGATCTAAAGTTCAATGTGTTCAGATGGACAATCTTAGGGGTGTGCTAGGTGCGAGAAGAATTGATAAAATGAGGAATGAACGTATTAGAGAGTTGTGGTGTGAAGAAAGCGTAAATGAGAAGAACAAATGAAAGTATGTTGAGATGGTTTGGTCATGAAGGATGACAATGATCAGTTCGTTTAGCTGGATGCTATGGCGATCGGCAGGGTGTGTGTTGAGACCGACCGGCTGGGAGCCGAAAGAAAAAGTGGATTAAGTCAGTAAACGAATGTTTGAAGGAGAGAAATGAGAGTTTGGCAGAGGCGAAAAGAAAGGTGTATAACAGGAGTGGTGGCAGAGTTGTGGGGGGAGTATGGACATGGCCCACCTGGGCCAAAGGATGAGCCCTACAGTGACGATCTACCATAGTGAGGGTCCGTCACGGTCTCGTGAAGCTCTAGGGTTGGATTTTCTGTCTGGCAGTTCTCACTAATTAATGGTACAGAGAGGGCGGTAAGGCTGGCTTTCTTTTCGACTTTGTCATGTTCTTCTACTGCTTTTCTTTTCAGATGACCTTACCCCCAGTCTTGGGGAAAAGAGGAAGATAAAGAAAGAAAGAAAGAAAGAATATATGATGCAGAGTGTAGTAGGAAAGTTGGGAATGACAGGAAGGTGCAATTAAATCCTTGGTAGATGTAAAGGGTCTAAGTCTTGAGTGCGCTAGGGTCTTACATGAGGGTATGTTGTTAGCTGTGTTAATGTATAGTAGTGAGATTATGGTCTGGAATAAGAGGTCTAGATCTAAAGTACAATGTGTTCAGATGGACAATCTTAAGGGCGTGTTAGGTGTGAGAAGAATTGATAAAATGAGGAATGAACATATTAGAGAGTTGTGTGGTGTGAAGAAATGGGTAAATGAGAGAATAAATGAAAGTACGTTGAGATAATTTGATCATGTGGAAAGGATAGATGATAGTCGGTTGGTTAAGCGGATGTATAGTGGTGTGTGTGTAGGGAATCGACCGGCTGGGAGACCAAAGGAAAAAAATATTGAGTCAGTAAAGAAATGCCTGGAAGAGAGAAATGCGAGTTTGGCAGAGGCGAGAAGAAAGGTGAATAATAGGAGTGAATGGAGGTGTTTTATGAGGGGGTATGGTTGTGGCTCACCTTGGGCCGAGGGAAGAACCCCACATTGACGAGATGCCATAGAGAGGGTTCACCGCGGTCCCGTGAAGCTCTAGGTTGGATTTTCTGACTGCGATGAGTTCTCACTAATAGGTATAAAGGAGGCGGTAAGGCTGGGCTCTCTTTTCGACTTGTGTCATATTCTTCTATTACTTTTCTGTTTCCGATGCATGTAGCTTCGTTGAAAGAAGTTGGATGATTAGAACATTAGAAATAAAAAGACTGTAAGAAGCCACATGGGCATATCGAGACTGTCCCAGTCTAGCCAACAAAACCAATCACCAAACATGTTCATGAAAACCCACAGAGCATCCTAGGGCTTGTCAATAACTATTTACAGAATACACAAAGTCTAAAACATGCTCATGCAAATCCACAAAGCCTTAGGGCTTGTCAATAACTAACTTATACACAAAGTATCCAACTAAAAGAAAAAAAAAACTAAAAACTATATCTAAAGTATATACATGGTAACTACACTACAGCTTTAATAACTATAGTAACATGCAATTAACCTTAATAACTACAGTAACTAAAAACCCGCCAATTTGGTTTAGTCAAAATATACTATATGATACCCAAACCATCCATATACCTATCCAGTCCTTTCTTAAATGTTGCAATCGAGTTACATCCAACAACCTCCTGTGGCAAACCATTCCAAAATTTAACAACAATATTACTGAATGATTGCTTTCTTAATTTTCTTATTATGCCCCCTGATCATCTGTCCGTGCTCTACTATGAAGAATTTATTAGTCACTGTATTATCAGTAGGTGTAAATATTTTGTAGACTTGTATCATGTCCCCTCTGAGAAATTGCCTTTCTACATACGAAACTCTCCTTTAGCCTCTCCTCTTAGCTCTTACCCTCAAACCAGAAATCATCCTTGTTGCTCTACGTTTAACACTCACTAGCATATCTAAGCCTTTCTTTAAATAAGGGGACCAAACTTGTGCACAATACTCTAATACTGGCCTAACATAATTATTATACAGTTTGCTTATAACTTACTTGCTCTTGTAAACAACATTGCAATTTATTATGCCCAGCATCTTATTAGCTTTATTCCTTGCTTCCAAACACTGATTAGCTACTTTCAAACCTAAATCTTTTTCTTGGTCCACACATTCAAGCCAATCCCTATTGATATTGTAGTTAAAACTTTTATTTGAGTAACACATGAAGAACCTTACACTTTTTACTATTAAAATTCATTTGCCACTTATCTGCCTACCCAAGAAGTTTAACAAGATCATTTTTTAATCTTTATACATCCTTCACTATTCCTAACTGAGGTACTCACTTTGGTATCATCTGCAAACTTAGAAACCTCGCATTTAAGTCAGTCCCTGGCCTAAATCATTTATATATATGAGGAATGGGGAAATTAATAGGGAACTCTGTGGGACACCACTCTTCACTATTCCCATGACTTACTGCCATTTACTTGTACACACTGTTTTCTATTCAACAACTCTTTAATCCAACCATGTACCACTCCACCTATACCACATTGCAATAACTTCATCATCAGCCTTATGTGGGGAACCATATCAAAAGCTTTGCTAGTCTAAATATAAAATATCAACTGGATCTCCTCGGTCAATGCAGTCAGTAATGTATTCCATAAATTCTAAAAGGTTTGTCTGACATGACCTACCCTTTCTGAAACTGTGCTGGGAGTCGTACAATACCTTGTTATCTTTTAAATATTTCTCTATATGCACTTTCAGTAGCTTTTCCAGAACCTTTACAACCAGAGATGTTAAGCTAACTGGCCTATAAATTCCCTAATTTTCCTTACTACCTTTCTTATAAGTAGGCACAAACATGCTGTTTTCCAGTCATCTGGTACCTCACCAAATGTTAAAGATCGCTAAAAAATCAAATACAGTGCCTTTGCAATGCTGGTACTACCCTCCTTCAGAATTCTACCATATATATCAGCGTTTCTCAACCTTTTAAGCCTCGTGACCCAAAAAAGACCAAACGCATAAAGTAAGTAACCTCGCGACCCCCTAATTACCCCATATATATATATATATATATATATATATATATATATATATATATATATATATATATATATATATATATATATATATATATATATATATATATATATATATATATATATATATATATAATTTGGCAAAATATAGAATTTCAACTCTAAGTTTTGTTATATATATATATATATATATATATATATATATATATATATATATATATATATATATATATATATATATATATATATATATATATATATATATATATATATATATATATATATATATATATATATATATATATATATATATATATATATATAATTCATAATAAAGATGCTTTTGGATGCATTAAGTATATTATTTTTATTTTATTAAACGTACTTTTTTATAACTACTGTGTAATATTTGATTATAATTCATTAATAAAAGCGGTTTTTCGTACATTTCTTTCTTTCTTTCTTTCTTTCTTTATCTTCCTCTTTTCCCCAAGACTGGGAGTAAGGTGCGTTCATGCATCGGAAAAGAAAAACAGTAGAAGAATATGACAAAGTCGAAGGCCAGCCGCCCCATCTGTACCATTAATTAGTGGGAACTCGTCACAGACAGAAAATCCACCCTAGAGCTTCATGAGACCGCCAGACGGACCTACTATGGTAAATCGTCAATGTAGGGTTCATCCCTTGGCCCAGGTGGGCCAACCGCCCCATACAAACCCCACCATTCTCTCCTTATCCTTTTTGCTATTCGCCTCTGCCAAACTCATTTCTCTTTTCAGACATTCGTTCACCGACTCAATCCACTTTCTCTTCGGTCTCCCAACCGGTCGGTTCCCAACACACTCGCCACTATACATCCGCTTAACCAACCAACTATTTTCATCCTTTCCACATGACCAAACCATCTCAACATGCTCGTTTATTCTCTCATTTACCTTTCTTCTCACACCACAACTCTCTAATATGTTTCATTCCTCATTTTATCAATTCTTCTCACCTAGCATGCCCCTAAGATTGTCCATCTGAAGTCATTGAACTTTAGATCTATACTTCTTATTCCAGACCATAGTCTTACTACTATACAATAGCACAGGTAACAACATACCCTCGTAAGACCCTAGCGCAACCCTTTACATTTACCAACGATTTAATTGCACCAACACCTTCCTGCCATTCACAGCTTTCCTACCACACTCCATCATCCGTTCCCTTCTCATCAACACATACCTAAATATTTAATCTCGGATTCTTGTTCCAGTTGCTCACCATCCAACGACTTCACACTGAGGACTGTCCTCACTCACAACCATAACCTTACTCTTATGTACATTTAATTTCAAACCCCTTCTTTTACACACCCTGCCAAATCTCTCTACCAATCCTCTCAAACTCTCTTCAGATTCCCACAGAGAACCAAATCATCCTGTAATAGGTAGGGCACCTCCATCATTCTAACACCATTTCCTGCCATCTCCACCTCGTTCTTTCATCACCCATCCATATACAAATTGAATAGCAAAGGAGACATAACACTCACTCCGCTATTAGTCCTAAACCAATCACCATTGACACCATTTATTCTTACACACGCTTCACTATCGTCATACATACTTTTGATTCCATTCAGAAGCCTACC
>JABUQX010089823.1:0-25000 GCA_015478945.1 Trachelipus rathkii
AAATTCTTTTCTGTGCAAAAAATGCAATCATTTTCTGATTTTTCTTCAGAAAAACTTGTGAAAAAAAAGTCATCTCAAGCTTGCTTCTTGTTCCAATACTCCAGTTTCTTCTGAAGGTGCAAATGCTGCTTTACCTTCTGTGAAAAGCTGAACTATTCGATCAAATCTTTACCTCTAATTCCACTTTAAACGATTCTAGAGCTATTCCTTCTTCTCCACCTCCCTAAAATTCATTTATGCCTACTGTAATTTTTTCTAAAGATGTTATTTCTGCTCTCTCCGAGTTTAATATTAAGGATGAGTATGGTCCTGATGTTATCCCTATTGTGGTTCTCCAAATTTGTGTTTCCGAGCTTGCACCCTAAGTTGATAAAATGTTTAATTTCTGTCAATTCACTTCAACCTTTCCTTCCTGCTGGAAGAGTTGCTGCTCGTTCAACCTGTGCCAAAAAAGGGGGACCCTTCTCAAACTCGCAACTATCGTCTTATCACATTAACATCTATTCTTATCAAACTTTTCCTTGTCTTTTCTTAAAAGGAATATTTGAAAACATCTTAAATTTACTAACCTTATATCTGAGATTCTGCATAGCTTCCGTACGAAACGCTAGAATGTTGCTATTCCTACCTTTTTTCACACTCTACCCTTGTTCCTCTTCTGCATTTTAGTGAATCTTTGTTTGCTGATTTAGAACTTTCTCATTTCGGCATTTATCTTTCTTCCGATTTCATTTTCTCTTTTTTATTTATAGTAGTAGTTAAAGACGACTACCGTTCATCCTTTATATTTATCAATTGTGGTGTTCCTTAGGGTTCTGTGCTATCTCAAACTTTTTTTTTCTTCTATTTTTAACTATCAGTTCATCACCCAATCATTATTTCTTTCACTTTTACAGAAGTTCCATTTAACTTTAATTTACCTATGCCAAGAGGAAGTCCTTGGAGTAACTGACCTCTAATCTTTTCATATTTCTAGAGGCAGAGAAAATATGTCTGTTTTCAATGTTCCAAAAACAGTTGCTTCACCTATTTACTCGACATGATCTGACACACAACTATAACATTTCTTCGAAAACACACCACTCATACCTCCCCGCGTATCTTAATATTCTTGTACTTTCCAATTCTCAAGATCTTTCTTGGAAGACTTATCACGTTGTTTTTCTCACTTACAGGCTTATGAGAGATTGCGTGCACCTAGACGTCTTCAGAATTTCTTCACACCATCTTAGTTCCTTGCTCTGTCCTTGTTCGTCCTTGCTTCGCAAATTAGGGGTGATTCAAATCATACAACATTTTTTGAAAGGGTTCAGTCTAAGGTTTTTCACCTTATCTATTCACCTGTTCTCACGGACTCTTTCCAATCTGTTTCAACCTGTCAACTGGCTACCTGAACGGACGAAAAATAATTGCCGTTTGTCAGGAATTTCTGATAATTGACTAGTTTACAGTTTACGGCATGGTGTGTTATTAATTAGCTAACTCAATACTCACGACTTTCACAAAAATCATAGCCAGCAAATTACATAGCCTACTTATATTATATGTACATTACAATATCTCACGACGCTATATCACTCTTACGGCAGTGAATCTATCATCATACCGCATCCTCGAATAGCTAGAATATATTGATTAATGGATGCAGCGGAGGCTGAGTGTTGCTGTGCAATCTTAAATATCTGTGCACATTTGGTGTTGGTGAAAACACACTATCCCCAGCCAAAATATTAGTTACTGTGGTAAGTGAATAGAACATCCCATTTAAAAGGATTTAAGAGGTCTATTTGGTAAATTATAGTATATACTATATATATATATATTTTTCTATCTAAGTATATATATATATATATATTATATCTAATATATATATATATATATAATATATATATATATATATATATATTATATCTATAATATATATATATATTATATTATATAGTACGGATATATAGTATCAATGGAAATCTATGATATTGAATATATAGCTATTCACGTAGGAAATTGCTTTTCCACTGTGATTAATTATTTCTCAGCGTTCATATGGCATTTGATAAACTGTAATAAACTTTTAATAATCTTATTAGCAATTCCTATCTTGGAAACTGATGTCGAGCTCCATGTGACTGGCGGATAACATTCGTGTATAAAATCTGCACCTGAATATAGCAGGAAAAATAATATTATCAATAATACTGACAACTCATATTGGTATCAAAAATGTGTATATAATTGGCTGCATACATAGTAACATAAAACATAAAACTTTTTATTTCTTATCGTTAAAATTTATGTTATGTGTTGTATGCATAGCTTATATATTAACTAAAATTGTTCTCTGTATTTTATAATAATATATATTTTTTTTTTTTTTTTTCTCCTAATTATATAAATATTTTGACTGCTCACAAGCCCGGCTTTTCATGTTTCATTTTCAAGGTCCGTTCTTCTGCCAACAGATTCTTACATTAAAAAATTGGCATTCTTCCACTAAAATTATTGTCATCAATTTGGCATCATTTTTTTTGGGCATCAATTTTTTGGTATCAATTCTTTTCGGATATACTCACTCATATCTAGAAAATAATGCATGTATAGCAGGTGATTTAATAATTGTCAGATTTCTGTATTTTGACTTATAGATCCTCTTTACAATCTTATAAATTTTTCATATTTCAAATATATATGATATTGAAAATCTTATACATATTGATAATCTATTTATAACTTAATGCTGTTATAGGCGTTTATTGCATAGAGAAATTTCAATTTAATGTTACATTTATAATGTACTTATGAAATATAATTATCAATTAATCAATTTCATTTTCGGAGTAAATATTATATAATGAGTTACAAAATTTATATATAGAGCATTTCTCTATAAACCTAATAGTTTGATATTTGGTCCGGATTTGAATTGCCGATTTTAAGGAGTTAATCTAAAAAAAAAAAAAAAAAAAAAAAAAAAAAAAAAAAAAAAAAAAAAAAAAAAAAAAAATTAGCATCTAGATGCATACTACAGTTTTTTTAACAGTTTTTTTCGCTCCTCCATTATATAAAAAATTAAAAAAGTTAAAAAATTCTTCTTGTAGGTTTTTTTTTTTTTTTTTTTTTTTTTTGACATTATTGCGTATTTAATGATTTGAAATTTATTTTTCAAAATTTCAAATTTGGCACTACTCTTATTTTTTTTTTTTTATTATTTTTTTTTTTTTTAGCTATCATTCTCGATTGTTCATTGTTAAAAAATTTTTAGTTATATAACTTTTTTTACTTAGGTAATTTTTCAATATGGCCACCATTTGACCTCAGGACATTATCATTATAACTTGTTACGGCAAATTTTGCATGGTGTTGTCCACCAGGGTTGCGGAGTCGGAGTCGGAGTCGGAGTCGGAGTCGGAGTCGGAGTCGCGGAGTCGGGGAGTCAGTAGTTTTGAAGAGGGGAGCGGAGTCCGGAGTCGGTAATTTGAAGAGGGTGGAGTAGGAGTCGGAGTCGAGTCGGAGTCCAAGAGTCGATTGGAGCTGAGTCGGTAATTTTCAAGAGGTCGGAGTTGGAGTCGGTAACTTTCAAGATAGAGTTGGAGTGGGAAAATTTTAAACTGACAAAGTTATAAATTGTGACTCTGTGAATGACTTCAATCACTTCATGAGTTTATTGACTTTCGACTCCACATCACAAAATGCACTATTGCAATAGCCTTAACTTCGGAAGATTTTTACACCAACACGCTTATGGTTTCAATTTTGGATTATACTTGCTAATTAATTCAACTTCAAACCTTAATACCATTATATTTAAGATTGCGGAAGGAATAAAAGCTCCCATGGTACGAAAGAGAAATTTCTCTCATTACAACGAATTATACTATCTGTTGTTTATATTGATCCAATCTACAGGGTAAGCTTTAACTGAAGAACAACAACAAAAAGCTAAATCTCCACTTTGCAATGTGACCATGTTGTCTTAAAGGGTTGCAGGAAGTTCAAAAAGAAAAGGATACATCTATACATATTGTAAGTGATGAAACACTATTTCGTTAACAACCTCCTAAGTCATTCTTCAGAAGTTCAAGAAGATTATAAACTGAAAAGCTTTCTAGTAATTGAAGAGCTTCAGTCGAAAGCGCGATTGCTCATGAAAAAAGGTCAGGTCCTCCTAATCCTTTACCATATTCATAACTTCTAAATAAAATTTCTTTGCTGCACTTGAAAGAATTTGAAAAATTTTGTGTAACTTCAAAAGAGTAATCAAGACATTGTTCAAGAACTTAAATGCTGTTCCTCGTCTAACTTAACGCAATGTTAGCCGTGGACTCTTTTTCTGCTTTGCATGATAAAAATCAGACCAAACGACAACATGAAGAGATACCTGGCAGTTGCTATTTGCTATTTTTAATAGACTAATTCATACAATGAGTAGATGACACTAGTTGTAAGTTCATGTAACATCAAAAGTAATGTGTAGTTTATATATATTATTATACTATATATATATATATATATATATTATATATAGTATATATCGTATATAATATATTATCATATATATATATATTATAATACTATATATTATATATAGTATATATAATCCGTAGACCCGTTCCCTAAATTAATTTAAGTTATGCAAAATTGTTTTATGTGTAAAATGTATGTGGAAATGTTATATATAATAATAATAATGTTAATCAAAGCAAATTAAAGAGTATATGTTTTCATTAATAGCGAAGATAAGCAAACATTTGTAGTTGTGAAGATTTCATTAGTTAATGTTGGCTGTTGTTTATAATAATATATATATATTAGTATATATATTATATAGTATATATATATATCTATATATTATATTATATATATATATATATATATATATGTCATATATATATATATAATATATATATTCTTTCTTTCTTTCGCCTCTCCCAGGAAGGATTCTTCATCCTGTCAGCCGCGCAACCATCTTTCTCCAGACGTCCCCTCTCCTTCACTATTTCTCTTCTGCTTCAGCGCTCTATATTTGGTAGCCTGAGCATCTTTACAGAGCCAGTCCTCCAGCCGACTCCGTCCTTCTCTTCTTCATCTTCCCTTAGTCTTCTGACTCTGGTGTCCCATCCCATCTTCTTTCGGCATATCTCCTCCCTGCTCCATACTCTCCAGATGTCCCCACGTATCTCAATCGTCCCCACACTGCCATCTTATGTCATCTTCCTTCACACTATAGTCTTCTCTTATAACTTCATTTCTTATTCTGTCTCTCTTACTCATTTTTTTTTTTTTTTTTTTTTTTTCCAATCATAGTTCTATACTCTCACTCCGCCGGCTGTATCTACTCTCCCTCTTCTCGTTGTTGTCCCTGTTTCCGCTCCGTACAGCAGAAGTGTGGCAGTCAGTATGCTGTTAAAAATCGCTTTTTTTAACCTCTATTTCCATTTGTCTATCTTTCATCATAGGGTATACCGTTTTCATAAATAGTCATGACTTTCCCATTTTTTCGCGTAATCTCTTTCTCCACTTCTCCCCTTCTGTTAACACACCCTCCGAGATAATTGCAGGTATTTACTGCCTTCACCTCCTCTCTCCCATCATCTTCATCCCCTCCTCATTTCCTCCGTTACTGTTAATATCTGTTCCTTCTGTAGTGTTCATCTTCATCCCCTGCTTCCTATAATCCTTCGCAAACAACTCCACACCCTCGAATCGCCTCCTCTCTCTCGGCTGCCAACGATGCCAGATTCCTCCCATATGCAATTTATTTAAGACCTTCAAATTTCTCGCAAGTCCTAGGGGACATGGATACAAGTCTTAAATATTTCTACGGACAGTTTGTTGCTAGGGGTCACATGAGAAATTGTAGGAAGCACGTTTAACCTTGATTCATTCTGTAATAGTTTTTAAATTTTTGAATGTTTACCGCAGATTTGTTGGTGTGACTCACTGCAACATTGAACGACAGGTTCGAATGTAGGTATTGGATTGTTTTTGTGCACATGTAGTATATTCTGACGTAGCCAAAATGGGGGGTTTAGTTAGTTATTAAAGTCAACCGCATGTTGTAGCTACCAGTATCCACAAATAAAAAAACTTATTAAAAAGCTTGTATTGTGGTTAGCATGAAGCTTAGCTAAAGATTTTTACTTCTGTGGTAGTAGTTAGCGTATATATTAATATTGACCTTTGTTAGGATCGAAATTGACGAGGCGTTAGGGTTTGGTGTGGTTGGTTTGTCTGCATGGCCATGCTATTTGATAAATATTTAGTTGACTGGGACAATCTCGATAGGTCCATGTTACCTCTAACTGGTTCTTTGTTTCTTTATCTCTATCGGCTTTTATTCTACTTTGATATAAATACATTAATTATCAGAGTTAGACTTACTACTGATGGTGTAAAAGCAATTGAGAATGTTTTAGAGGTGTTTGAGCTGTCGAAAATATCCAGCTGCGTTAGATGTCCATCACTGTTCACATTCATGTGAAGTACGAGCTTCATTAAAAACTTTAATTGGCACATCGAATGCAACTAAATGCTATTTTAGATTGCCAAAGGCCGACTACTATTTTAAAAGAAAAAAAAAGAAACGATTTCCTCAGACAACAAAATGGGACAAAGACCTCTCACGGAATGGGCGACACCAGGTAATTGGAAAAATTTCGATGGATGTTACGCGACCTATTGAATTGCTTTTAAAGCCATTGTTGAAAGCTTAAAAGGAGCTTCATTGGATCAAGATATTAACTTTTTAAAAAAAAACATCTTGTTTTTAATCTTTAAGCAAAAGCAAATTTTGCTATAAAGCTTATTTATTTATGTCTTTAACTTTTATTCTCAAACACTCTTCATTATTACATTGCTTTCTCCATAATTAGTGACAGTAACTGCTCTTATCATATTCGGAAATGTGATTTTGTTGAAGGATTTCCAAGCAAACCTCAACGAAACATTTTCAACAATTTTGGAAGTTCAAAACAAAGCTGTCTGCTTTCTGATAATGAAAGAATGATAATGCCTCTTGGAGAATCAATTTAAAGTGAAAAGATATAGGGCAATTACAATTAATTCTTGATGATTTTTCAAACTAGTTAGGGAGCAAGTTCGCGAATCAAAGATCCATACTGTACTATCTTAAAAGTTACTTATGTCCATTCGATATCTATGCCAAATTTTGCTAATTTTCTGGAAATAAATTTGATATGTGCCGTCATATTAGATTGTAAGATTTTAGCATTTACCTCACTCAAAATGTGAAATTCAAAACAATATTTCACTACTTTGAAAATGCTCAAAACACTTTTTCAATTCTACCTGAGAAGAAAATCTAGCAGAATGGCTTTAATGAGTGTTCATCATAGCTTCAAAATATATAAACGAAATAAGTTATCAATCATTTTGTTGTTAAGACACCAAAATTAAGAATTTTTATATGAATAAAAGTTATTATTTTTTTTAATTTTCAAGTTATATGTTATGTTTCATATTTTAATTTCATTTTATTGAAGTAATATATATATATATACCTATTATATATATATATATATATATATTATATATATCTATATATATAATATATATCAGTATATATCTATATTATATATATATATATACATATATATGTATATGTTATATATTTATATATTATATATATATATTTATATTATATATATGATATAATATATATATTATATATATTATTTAATATTTTATATATATATATATCATATATATCTATATAATATTATATATATATATATTATATATATATATATATATATATATATATATATATAGATATGTATATATATAATTATATATATATATATATAATATATTGCTTAATCTAAAACACCCGAAATTTTTTTTCCTACTCGCCATATTATTTACTATATAATTTATATATATATTATATATAATATATATATATATATATATTAATATATATATATATAATATCTATATATTTTATTATATTAATTATTCTTAATCTAATCTATAGGCATTTTTTTGCTACTGCGCTATATATATATTATATATATATATATATATATATTATTATATATATATATATTTATAATATATATATATATATTAATTATATACATTTATATATAGTATATATATCACATCATCATCTAATCATCATCATCATCATCCACCTTCCTCTCCCCAAGACTGGGGTTAGGTGCGAAGCATGCACTAGAAACAGGAAAGAAGTAGAGGATGAATATGACGAACGTCGAAAGCAAAGCCCACTTACCGCCCTTTAATACCTTAGTGAGAACTCGTCGCTTCATGAAACCACCTTAAGAGCTTCCGGGCAGTGCGGACCCTCACTATGGCCATATCGTCTAGTGTAGGGGGTTCATCCCTTGGCCCAGGCTGGCCACAACAATCCCCTCACCAAACCCCGCCATTCAACACTATTATGCACCTTTCTTCTCTCTCTGCCAAACTCTCATTTCTCCTCCTTCAAACATTTTTTTACTGACTCCATCCACTGTTTCTTAGGTGTACCAGTTTGTCGATTCAATCCACATTTTCCTCGGTCTACCATCCGCTTAACCAACCGACTCTCATCCCATGCTTTCACATGATAACACCTATCTAACGTACTTTCCAATTATTCTAAGTTTACCCAAGTACCGTCACATTCTCTAACTACGTTCATTCTCTTTTATCAATTCTTCTCACACCTAACACGCCTAAGATTGTTCATTCCTGAACCTATTTTCCTTTAGATCTATAATACCTCTTATTCCCACCATAGTCTCTCACTACTATCATTAACACAGGTAACAAACTATCTCATATATAATTATATATATAAAAATTATATATATATATATATATATATTATATATCTATATATATATAAGTATATATATATAGTATATATATATTTATATATATATATATATATATATAATATATATATATATAGATTACATATATATATTATACGTATAATATATATATATATATATATGATATATATACTATATATAATATATTATATAATATAATTATATTATATATTATTATATTAATATAATATATATTATATATATTATCATAAATATACTACTACTACTAACATATATTAAGTATATAAAATTTTTCTGTAAGATAATTCTAGAGGGTGAGTCGAGTCGGATCGTAGTCGAGTCGGAGTCGAGTCGGAGGTCGGAGTGAGTCGGAGTCGGAGTCGGAGTCGAGTCGGAAAAATTTTTGAACCGCTCACAACCCCTGGTGTTCACTCCAAGTTCAATGGCTTGGCGATCAAAAAATTTCCTTAAATGTAAAGGTCGTGTAATTCGTCAATTGTAATGTTCTTTAAAATTTTCACAAAAAACACTGTTGAAGTTTATGTTAATTAAAAAATTGAGGCAAATTTTCAAAATTTCAACATTCAAAATTTGGAGTTTTTACCTAAGAAAAAATTGTAATATAATATACTTTTCTTCAACCGTAAATTATAATACATCAATAAATTCTTATAGTTTTATTCCTTTGAGGAAATGGTACTATAATTTGTGGTTAATTGGAAACAAATGTCATCACACTTATATATAAAGTAGTATATTGAAAAATTCTCAAAATTATAGTTTTCCAAAGTCCAATTTACCAACTTCAAAAGTTTTATTAAAATCGAACATAAAGTAAAATAAATTAAAGTATATTTCAAATTCGATAGCTTTTTGTTTATAAGAGGGATTTATAAAAGTTGAAATTATTAATTTGTGATAAAATAAAACAGATTCTTAATAACAAATAATTCAATGTTAATTTCTGTAAAGTATTCCTTTTTCAAAATTTAGGTTATAAATAGTTTAATAGATTTACATAAATTAATTTTCAAAGTTTAAATTTCGTAATGTACGATGAAATAAGAGAAATACAGTATATAAGTTTTGGGAGAAGAAGCTAGTTCTACATTTTTATGCGCCCGCGTTTGATTTGGTGTTGTTGTCTTGCAAGGTTGGAAGTTGCGTGTGGAGGAGATTGTGGTTGGCACTTGTGAATAGGAAATCAGATCTTTTACATAGCCCCTGACTTTTCCTGTTGGAATGAGCATACTGTGAATAAATAAGGTAAATATTGTTTTGATGGAATCAAGTCATGTGATATTCCGTTAAAAAATCGATTGTTTTTTAATGAAGAATTTCCCTTGTATTACCTATTATTATCTATTGGACAGGAAGATGGTGATGACTTTTTTTACTTTATTGTTCTTCAAGTTCGGCTGAAACTTAAATATCTCAGGAACAGGGAAAACCCTGCCAAAGAATTAGCAATACTGTACACTATGACATAATTGTTTCTACTTCATTAAGTTATTATTATGCTTTATTCATCTATTATTATTATTCATTAATTATTATTCATTATTACTTATTTATTATTTTAATGTATTATTTATTATATTATTCATTAATGATTCTCATTATTCAATTCACTATTTTATTAATTATTCATTATTTATCTTATTCATTATTATTATATTATGTCAATATATTATCGTGAAACATTAAATTTATATATTATTATTATTATTATTATTATATTATATTTATTATTATATATTATCTATTATTATTATTTCATTATTTTATTGTTATTGATTATTATATATAATTTTCTTAGTAATTATATTTTATTATCTTATATAGTTATAATAATAATTATTATTTAAATATTATTATTTACACTTATTATTATTATTATTATTTATATTATTAATTTATTAGCTATATTTTATTATTATTTTATATTAAATTATTGATAATTTATATTATTATTTATTATTATTATCTATTAATTATTATATTATTTATTTATTATTTTATATTATTTATTTGTTATTACATTTATATTACTTATTATTATTTTATTATTTCTTGTTACTTTTTTAATTTTAAATATTCTTTTATTAGTTTTTATTACTTTTATTCTTTTATTACTTTTATTACCTTTTTTTTTTTCTTATTCTGATTCTTATTATTATTATTATTATTATTATTATTATTATTATTATTATTATTATTATTATTATTATTATTATTATTATTATTATTATTATTATTATTATTATTATTATTATTATTATTATTATTATTTTTTATTAATTATTATATTATTATTATTCATTATTTATTAATTAATTATTATTATTTATTATTATTATTATTATTATTATTGATTATATTTTATTATTATTATTATTATTATTATTATTATATTATTATTATTATTATTATTATTATTTATTGTTATTGTTATTGCTATTGCTATTGCTATTGCTATTGCTATTGCATTTTTATTGTTATTGTTATTGTTATCCTGTTTTTGGTATGTTTTATTTGTGTATCTATTATTATTATTATTATTATTATTATTTTATTATTATATTATATTAATTATAATTATTTATATATTATTATTATTATTAGTTGATTATATTTATTACTGTATTAATTATTATTTTTTATTCTTATTTTTATTGTTATTATAAATTTCATTATTTTAATTATTATAATTATTATTATTATAATTATTATTTTTGTAATTATATAATTATTATATTGAATTATTATTATTAATTATTGTATATCAATTATTATATTGAAATTGTAATATTATATAATTATTAATTAATTACTTATTATTAATTATTATTTTATTAATTATTATTTTATATTATTATTATTATTTTATTAATTATTATTATTATTAATTATTATTATTATTATTATTATTATATTTATCTATATTTATTACTTATATTATTATTTATTATGTATATTATTATTATTTAATTATTTTTATTATAATTATTATTTTATTATTATTATTATTATTATTATTATTAGTTATTATTATATATGCTTGGCATTCACACTGACATGACTCACAAAGGAATGTACTTAAAACCTCAATGACGGGGAGAGCCCTCCAAGAATTACAAATACTGTATAGCAGGTCATATACTTATTACTAGCTTGAGTACTCGTTCGTTTTCTCCCAGAATTATCTTGAGAATTGGTTTGAATTATGAGATAAAAAGAGCAAGACAGGATTACAAAGGCTTACGCGAATTGCATCTAGAATGAGGACCAATTTCTCGTATATATTTATTTCGGGAGCGTTTCACTCAGGAGCGAAACAAGAGGTTTTCCGACAGCGAATTAAGTTCGTTTTCATAATTTGCCATACGACCTGGAATTAGACGTTTGTAATAAACCATGTTTCTTTCATCTTTTTTTTGGCTCTCTATAAAGTTTTGTTCTCTATCAAAATATTAAAGATCTTCTTCATTTCTGTTGAATCACTTTACTGTCTGCAATAAGGCTGCATATTATATAATATATATGTATATTATATATATATATAGTATTATATATATGTTCTTTATATAATTAATATATATGATATATTATAATATATATTTATATATATATATAATTATATATCTATATATATAAATATTATATTATATATATATATCTATATATTATATAGTAATATATATATCATATTTTATATATATAGTATATAGTATATATAAATTATATATAAATATTATATATTTTATTATATATATATATATATATATATATATGATATGCATAAAAGATAATATAGAAATCTGCTTTCTATACAGTTTTTTTTTTTTAATATCTAAATGAGACAAAGGAAAATACTATTTCCACTATTTCAGCGAAAGTTAAAGATGAAATATGCTCTATTTTAAAGCTTGGATTTCCAAGCCCAATGTCAATATTAATTAATTTTGTAAGGTTTCTGCCCGAATATTAACAAGCTTCGAAAATATGATACAAGGGATTGAGATCATAAATCCTTTGGGTGTTTATAATAGCATTCAATTAAACTTATTGGTTTACATATTATGCATTAAATAATATGGTCATAAATTAAAATATAACAATATTATTAATAATGTAGAAAGTGCAAAAAAAATACTTGCATTAATATTTCACATAAAAATATTAATGATTTTAACGTTAAATCTTTTTATCGGTCAGTGTATACTTAGGCGTAATTAATATTTTTATTTTATATTATTTAATATATATTAAATATATATAAATATATATTTATATATAATATATTATATATAATATAATAATATAATAAATAATATATATATATTTATATATATTATATATATATATATTATATATAAATATATATAACGCTCAAAGGCAAAGCCCTAATCAAGGAGGTGGTGTACTCAATTAACTTCTGAGCAAGATGAATCGAAGCCCAAGGAGAAAATAGCTCACATTTCCCCAAACGACCAGTTGCGAATCTGGGACCCTCGCTTTGTTTGGCGAGTGCACCACATCTGAGCTACCGGGCACTTTTATATAAATAAATAAAAAATATATAAAAGAAACTAATATTCATACATACACATATACACACACATACACACACAAATGCAAATAAGTAGGGGAAGACGTTAGACTGATGGAGAATAGAAGAAAGTGGAGGGTGCACTATTATTTATTACTGAACTCCAATGATTTGGTTTTGTGTGGTGAATCTGAAGAGAGTTTGAGAGGACTGGTAGAGAGGTTAGCCAGAGTGTGTAAAATGAGGAGTGTGGAATAGGAAATAAAAATCTAAGGTACAATCTATTCAGACGGGCGTGTTATGTATGAGATGAATTGGTAAAATTAGGAATGAATTTTATGGAGTTGTATGATATGAAGAAAACCGTAAATGAAATAATAAACGAGAGTGTATTGAAATAGTTTGGTCAGATGAAAAGGATGAATGATAGTTGGTTGGTTAAGGAGATACTTAGTGGTGAGTTTTCTGGGGATCGACCGGCTGAAAGACCGAAGAAAAAGTGGATTGAGTCAGTAAAGGAATGTCTGAAGGAAAAGAATGTGAGTTTGTCATAGGGGGGAAGAAAGGTTAGTGTGCACAGCTGAATTTTATTAGTGGTTTTGGTTGTGGACTTTTCCACAGGGAAGAACCCTACAGTTTTGTGAAGCCCTATCGTCGTTTTAATAGTGTGACGGGCTTTTACTTAAGGGATTATGGGAATGGTAGCTGGGCATTCCATTTGACTTACGTCATGATCTTATACTTAACTATCCTATTTATGTATGTTATGCACCCTACCCTTCATATCTGTGAAATATGAATCGCATGATAATGGATATATAATATATATATATATATAATATATATATATAATATAATATTATATATATATATATAATATATATATATATATATATATATATATTGTATATATATAGAATATAAAATATATATATATATATATATATATTATATATTATATATATATATATATATATATATATATATATATAAATATATATAAATACTATATTATCGTATATACTTTTAAGTCAATACCAAATATATATATCATGTAAATCTTGATATAGATTATATTATATATAATATTATATATTATAGTATATATATATATTTATATGATATAATATTATTATTTATATATTATATATATTTAATATATATTAATATATAATATATTCATATAATATATATATATATAGTATATAACTATATTTTTATATCTATATAATTATATATATATTGTATATATATCTTATCATAATATATATATATTATTAATATTATATAATATTAATATATATATATATATATCTACGACTATGGCTAACACAATGCAGCAACACAAAAAAAAAACATCATTATTTAAGAAATATAAACTGGAATTTAAAGCTCAAGCGAAGATCAATTTTACAGATTTTCTCGTTTTATTTTTGTCTGTCTTTTGGCTTTTGTTTTATTTGTTGTGTGCTGCTGTGTGTGATGCAGGTTTGCGTAGGTGCGGGCTTTCTATTGACATCACCAACATCCGCGGCTTAAGCTCCAACTCTGCTTCCGTGGAACAACACCTTTCTAACTCTAACCCTAATTTTGTGCTCTTGTCTGAGACCCAGATGACTAGAAATTCATCCTCTAACTCGTTTATGTATCCAACTACAACTTATTTCATGAAATTTCCGTCTAAAGGGTGGCGTATGTGCCTATGTTAACATAAACACCCCTGTAACACGTCGTGAATCTCGAATCTCTTAATTTTGATGTTTAGATGGCTTAAAATCTTTCTCCGCTTCCTACTACAATAATCTTGTGTTCTGCTACTGTTCTCGCTAACAGAACGCACAAACGCCCCCCCCTTTTTTTTTTTGAAAATATTCCCTTTTAAAAATAACCCTCCCCCCTCAAAAAAAAACGAAAGGTAAACCTTGGGGTTTTTTTAATAAAATCCCCCTGTTCAAAAACAAATAACGAAGGTTTCCCCCTCCCTAAATTTTTTAAAGGAAAGAATTTTTTCAATGTACATACACTGAATGGTTGGGTCGCTCTCGTTACCGAAATTTAGGTGGGAGGAGGCCAAATCATTCAGAATTCCTCAACGATCTGGAACAACTAATTATAGAACCCACACACATACCAGACGGTCCTAACCAATTCTTGAACACACTGACCTATGTTCACCACTAGTCTTCTCTCTTAAAATACACAACTTTCGCTCCTTGGTAAATCTGACCACAAACCTTATATCTCTTAATTTTAATACTTTCTCCTCAACAGCTTCATCCTGCCCTACTCGTTTTTTCTGGCACTTTTGATCGGGCCGATTGGGGCTTGCTTGGCTTCTACGCTAACTTATCATTGGAATGACTGCTTTGTCTCTGGTGACGTTTCGACTTCTTTCGATAAGGTGGGAGCTGTAATCGTTGATGGCATGAGCAGGTTCATTCCTTCTTCGACTAAATCTTTCTCTCCTCATAATCCATGGTTCGATCCTACTTGTTCTCTGGCCATTCAGGCTAGAGACAGTGCGTATCGGGAAGTGGAAAAGTTCTCGTTCTCCTATTATCACTCTTGCTAATTTTTCATTCTGCTAGAAATCGTTTCAGATACTCTTCGACGACAAAGCGGGCTTTCATCAAACGAAGTGCCGCTAACCTCCTTGGCTCTCTTACTGACAAATATTTTCTGGCCTCTCCAAAAACATCTAACAACTTCTGTAAATCTGTCTCCTCCTCTTATTCTATCTCTGATGGTTCTGGTGCTAATTCTCCAACTGAACAGGAAAATCTCTTCGCCTCCTATTTTTCCTCTATGACTCACTGGAACGATTCCTGGCATTCTGCTCCTCCCCTTCCCCCTTTTTCCCTTTCCCCCCTTCCCTCAAAAGGGGCGTGTCCCCTTAAAATGCCCCCCGCCCAATTTGGCCCCCCCCCTGGTGATTCATTCGATTGCGGGTGCCTGGCTCTGAAATCTATCGACGTTAGAAAGTCGGGTGGCGCCGGATGGCATTCCCTCCTCCGAGTTTTGAGGGAGTGGTGGCTTCCGTCATCCCGCCACTCGTTAAGCTATATTCTCTATTCTCAATACTAACACTTTCCTCAGTGTTGGAAACACGCACATGTCAAACCTATTCCGAAAAAAGGAGCCGCTCTGATCCTTTCTACTATCGCCCTATAGCTATAACTTGTTTCCTATCTAAGATCTTTGAAACTCTTCTCAACTCTCACTTCTTAGATCATCTGAATCTCATTCCCTTCTTCCGATTGCCAGTACGGCTTTCGTCGCTCGACGTCTCGGACGATATACCTCGTTCCTATCTTACCTGATTTACTGGTTTTCCGCTTAGAACTACGGGGAAAACTTGCTGGTGGCGCTTGACATATTCCCAAGCATTTGACCGGGTTTGGGACGTCAATGCTCTCCAAGCTTCCTCCTTTGGGTTTTCCTCCTCTCCCTTTGCTTCCTTATGTCTAGTTTTTCTTTCAACTCACTCAATATCGGCTGTTGCTGATGGGCGACTTCTTGTTCCTTTTCTGTCAATTAGTGGTGTTCCTCAGGGGGCTTTGTCTTATCTCCTACTTTATTCCTACTTTTCATTAATGATCTTCTCACCTGCACATTAACTCTATTACTCATATGCGATGACTCGACCCTTCATTCTCAACTCATTTCATTCTGCTCCTTCTCTTACTTCTAGAATTGCCTCTGCGTCTTAATCTTTCCGATTCTATTAATGCCGATCTGGAGAGAATTTTCCAGTAGAGACATCTCAACCTTGTGAAATTTAATTCTTTAAGTACTCAACTTCTACAAATTCCCCTCTCTAAGACACCTTCTAACTTTCCTTTCTTTCGACGGTTCTCTCGTTCCTCCTGTTGACAATATAAACATTCTTGGCCCTAACAAACAAAAAAATGTCTTGGAACCTCACATCACTAACGTTGCTAAGGCGCCTCACAAGAAACTAGAGTTCTGTTTAGCTGCGAGACATTTTTCCTCTTCACAGTTCTCCAGTTATAAAGCCTCCATCCTCCATACTTGGTATGGGTACTGCTTCTCCATATTGGGGGGGCTCAGGTTCACCCGCTTTTGGATAGGGTCGAGTCGAAAAGCAAAAAGACTTATAAATCGTCTCGCTGTTCTTGTCCACTTCACCTGACCCTCTTCCTTTGCGGCGCGATGTTGGTGCTTTTATCTCTTTTCCATTGTATACAACGAATTTATCGAGGGGAACTTGCACTCGTGTGCCAACCACCTTTAAGACGCCCTCGTAGCACAAGGGGTGCTGTTCGGCACGATGGAGTTTTTTGTGTTGAGTATCAGCACTCCGACAGTGTCGCTGCGGTGCCTCTTCTTTCCTGACACCTCTGTTATGTCCGGGCCACCCGCCTTCTTCCATCTTCTGTGTTTTCTACTCAATTTTATCTTCCTCACTTTAAAGCCGCGGTCCTGTTCTCCATCTGAGTAATTTGTGTTAGTTGAATTTTTGTTGTTTTGAACACCCCCTCCTTGATAGGGCTTGCCCGTGAGCGGTGGTGATCGCCTGTAATATATAATATATAATATATATATATAATATATATCTATATATATATTATAATATATATTATATATATATATATACTATTTATCTATATTTATATTTTCTTATATATATATATATATTTTAATATATATAATATATATAGTATATATATATACTATATATATATTTATATAATATATATATATATATTATTATATATATTATATATTATATATACTATATATAATATCTATATATATAATATTAATATATAGTTATATATATATATATATATATATAATAATATATCTATCTAGTGTATAGACATTCATATTTTATAAATATTTCAAAAATATTTTATAATATATATATATATATATATATTATATCTAGCTATATATTATATATATATATTATATATTATTTCTATTATATTTCTATATATATATATATTATATATATATATATATCATATATATATATAATATATATATATATATTATATATATATATAAATATATATAACTATAATTTAGGGTCTAGCATAATGTATGGGTCCACTTCTTAAGGCCTACACTTAGTAATGATGAAGATTTAAAATTGTGAGTTCACGCACTAACACCAACTAGGCCACTGGATCTTTGGTTATTTCTGTTTTATTAATATAAACGTTCAATTTCTGTACTTATTTTTAATAAATGCAGAACCAAATTTCTGTATGCGAAACTCAAAGTTTTTAACTTATTTCTTTAACCGAAAGAGGAGAACACAAAAGTTTCGCATTTAACTTATCCTTTTATTTGCGAGTACACACAAAGGTTCCTACGCCACGGATTAAAAATTCAAATATATTAACTTTATTCAATAAAAGGAATAGTAACACAGTTACCCTTTTGAAATCGGATACTCCCTCGTCACTTCAGAAACATTCTTGTTCTCGCCTGGAGTTTTTACAGCTTGCTTGGTTCTTCTTTTGGAATTTTTCGTAAAATCGTAGTTTCTGTAGTCCTGGTTGCTTAGTCGGCTGTTAATTACTTTCCTGAAAATTTGGAAGTTTCTTGTAGCTTTTGAGGTTCTGATCTTCATGTTGGTAATGAAATGAGTCTGGAGTTATTAAGGGTATGTGAGTATTCAATAAAGGGCACGGACAGGTCATCATTTGTATACTTTGCTGCCCTAGCTGAGTGATACGAAAGCGCTCGTCTCTGCCCTTCATCTTATAGGTGGTTAAAAAAAAAAAACAGAAAAAAAAAAACATAGCCAAGTTGTAAGACTGCCCAAAATTATAAAATATCCCTAATGCCACAGTACGACCGATGCCCATTAATATGCGTATATAATATAGTTTGAGAATGAGTTGTTTTCATTGACCATAAAATGTTTATTTCAAGAATACAAATTTGCTACATAATTTGACAAAAATTGACACCTAATCTTTTTATAAACTTGATGACTAATTCATGTTTAAACTAGACACAAATTTCAATCAAAAAATACATTAAAGTTATAATGGCTTAGATAAGGTGGGCTTTGAAGAATCAAAAAAAATAATTCTCACATGACCTCAAGTATTTTTCGCGAGAAGTTTTCTTTCTTGATATATTTTTTTTCTTATCCATTTTTAATGATTAAAACTCATTCACCCTTCATATCACCTTTCAATTTGAAAGGCGCCCTTCTTTCACAGCAAATAGATAATGCTATAGGAGGGTGGAGTTGGAGTAAACTAATAGCTTAATCAAGCAAGTGTTTATAATTCTCTATAATCTAAAATATTTAAAACATATTATCAATATTTTGAAAATCTCGTAAATGAAATTACAGTTTTCAATTTAAAAAATGTCAAAATATAAGGTTTCCCTTCGTCTAGTCGAATCATATCCCCTTGTAAATGAAAACATTCTTCTGTCAATGAATCTTCTAAATCATCTTTATACAAAGAAACTAGCTGTTTAGCACAGGTTGACATTTCTTCTGAGTTTAGTGAATGGAAATTTGTTAAAAATACCGAAAGTGACTAAAAAACCGCTTTATATGCTTCTGATGCATATATATTAATAATTAATTATCAATAAAATAAACTAAGAAAGTGTTTATCCGAAAATAATCCTTACCACCCATTCCTACTTTCTCTTCTAATTCATTCGAACTTGCTGCTTCTTTCTTCTTCGGTTTGATCATATGTATACTGGTTCCTTCTTCGAGTCAGCGTCGCAAGCTGCCTCTTCCATAGAGTATCAAATCTTCTTGCATTGTATCGAAATATCTTATTAAAGTTTATAAACATTGCTTTGCAGTGCTAATCCTTATTTAACCTGTGAACCTTTGTATTAACAGCATTAAGTCTTTCTTTAATTGAACACCATATGTAAGCCATAAGAGCAGTCTCCCTTTTCTGAAGGTTTGAACAAATAGATGCAGCATCATGCCGTGTTTTTGCTTTCTGACTAGTGTCATCAGAAATATCACTTAAAGCTTTCACCACACTTTTGTACGCATTGCAAAGGGCATGACCATCGTGTTCCACTAAGTTTCTTTAAGACAGGGCTGCCAAGTGGTAGGTTCTTTTTTAGAATATCCCATCGATACGTAGATACCGAGAAAAATGAGTACAATTCTTCTAACAAGCCATAAAATGAAATTGCTTCTACGCATGAATCTACAGCGTTTTTCCCGACAAGATTAAGGGAATGGGCTGCACACGGTACATAAACTGCCATATTATTTTGTCATTCAATTGGAGCTTGGTCGCCATTAAACAATCCGGACATATTTGAGGCATTATCATAACTTTGTCCGCGACAGTCTGCAAAGTTATTATTATTTTCACGATAACGCACATTATGGCATCAAATAAATCAGTTCCTTTATGTCCCGTACTTGGAACAAATAGTAAAAAACGCTTAACTGGCACACCATCTGACTTTACGTAACGAAACACAACTGATAGTTGATCAATGCAAGCTATATCAGGAGTAGAGTCCACTATTATGGAGAAATACTTGGCGACTTTCAGTTCATCGATTATTGTTTGCGTAATTTTCTCAGCTATTATAACTTAAAACTCCTCAAAAGTTGTGTTGCTTATATAATTGACTGTGTTTCCATTTCCAGGTTTTTCAAAGCAGACCACTTGTGCTGTGGACAAAAATGGATCGAATTCAGCGATCATTTCTAAAGACATTTTTAAAATTTCCCACTTCTATTTGATCAAAGTCTTTGACAGTACCACGTCAGTGGCATACCCCTTCTTATTTGCATGAGAATTTCACTACTGCTCACAACTCTCCGCAAAACTCTCTCCCAATAGCGTTTCGTAACTCAAAATGCTCTAACAGTTTAATGGTCAATACGTTGCCAAGTAACACCCCTTCTCTAGATAAATTAACCATTGCAGATTCTGTGTGTATTAGAATTTTCGTTTGACTGAATTCTAGATATACCATTCTTCCAATCATTATAACCTTCCGCAGCAAACTCTGAACGTTTTCCAAAAAGTCTACAAGGTGCACAATAAACACATCCTTTGCTAACAGA
The DNA here is from genome assembly GCA_015478945.1 of Trachelipus rathkii. NCBI lineage: Eukaryota > Metazoa > Arthropoda > Malacostraca > Isopoda > Trachelipodidae > Trachelipus > Trachelipus rathkii. Next base: position 21,431 of record JABUQX010089823.1, read on the forward strand.
ATACACAAGCCACTCTCTGTCATGCACTTTACCATTTTTATGATCACGAACAAAAAGTGATCTTGACAAGAACCGTGATTGATCAGGATACGCACGTTTAGATGAAGAAAAATCACTGTCACAGTTTCGAGTGATTCCATTGGTAGCTATGTAATCGATCGTGTAATTGTTCAGTAGCCACTCTGCTGGATCTGTACTCACTGTAACTGATGTTAGTGTTACTGTTCCTAGTTCATTGGGAATTACCGGAATTTGTTCATCAAGGGTTGGTGTATTTGATTGCTCTAAAGTGGAAGTAGAGGGTGTAGAGCAACTGTCAAGGTTTGTATCTAAATTTGCTTCAGATTCAGTGACACTGATAGGAATACTTTCTGTTTCAGATGATGCAATTTTTCTTTGGAGGAATTTTTAAAACTTAGGAATTTTAGCCAGAATCTCTTTATCTTTTTGTGCTTTCTCTTTGGCTCTCTTTCTAAAATCCGCTCCACTCGGTTTATTTTGCTCACTCATAATCCTAAAAAAAAAAGAATTTTTGGTAATATTTTAGCAAATCTTAAATTATTAAATTACATTAAAATCATTCAGTCAATCATAATTTATTTCGTTAAGCTTTACAATAACACCATCACATTGTAGTTACATTACATCCGCATCTTACTTTTTTTTCCTAGTATCATATACTACCAATATATGAAAATATAAAAAATAAAAAAGAACGGATCCAGAGAAAGGGATAGCTCCTACAATATATACTATTATATATATTATATATATATTATATATAAATATATATATAATATATATATATATATATAAAAAGGATCTATATAATATATATATATATATATATATATATATATATATATAAATTTCAACAAAAAAGCACGTTTCATTGTATTTTTTAAACACATTCACAATTTCCTAAATATCCGCTCCTGTTAATTTATCAAATCTTATTCTAGTACATTTAACTTTATTTAGAGACACCACCTACCTTGGTTGCTTTTAACTGTTTGCCCAATCTTGAAAATACTCTTTTCTGTTAATGTTCACGACCACCAATTGGCACCAAGACGAAGCCTGATAGACTTCTGGCTACAGCTCTATCTAGCGGCCATAATTCGAATTTTGAACCAAGTAGAACGTAAATAAAACGCACGTAAATAATTTTTTTCTCTTATTTTTTTTGTCAACTAATCTTTTTATAAACCTGATAATAAATTTCCTGTTCAAAGGAGGCAAATTCTTCAATCAAAAATGCATAAATTTCAAACAATAAAATAAAAAGCGCACCCTAAACATTTGTCATCCTAGGCTGCAGGCTAATTAGCTTATGCGGAAAAAACGGCCCAGGGCAGGGAAGCCTTTATAGACAATTTTCTTTGTATTGTTAAAATTTTATTTTTACATAAGTATTGACATAAATACAGACGCAAATACAACGTTTCAAATTTTTACAAATAATTATATTTTTAAGTTATAATTTAGGATACTACATTACTTCACGCCCCAAGAACGAAGTGGTAAAGTAAATTATAATAAATACGTAATATAGAAGAAATAATAATTATTCAAATATATAAATATATATATATATATATATATATATATATATATATATATATATATATATATATATATATATATATATATATATATATATATATATATATATATATATATATATATATATATTATATATATATATATATATATATATATATATATATATATATATATATATATATATATAAATATATATATATATAAGATATATATATATATATATATACATGAAATAAAAAGTACATTCAAACATAAGCATATCTGATTATATCCGTAGATATAAACACACATACAAACATTTGAATGCATGAAAATAAAAAATACAAAAAATGTTAGAAATAATTACTAATGTCAAATACATTCACAGACGTTGTTTGAAAATGTTACTTGACGTCTTGGATTTCTACGTAAAGGAGTTTCTTTTTTTTTTTTTTTTTTTTTCGCACTGAATTGTGCTGAAACTTCAGGTAAAGATTGAGTCCATACACGAATATCTTTATCTATATTGGGCCAAAGATAGCTCGTCTTCACTAATCAAAGAGAAGCTTTGATACTTGGAGATTTGAAAAATCTTGTCACTATGCTGGTTTTGTTATAGAATTTAATGTTCTAAAATCTCCACATGGGCGTCACCCTCTTTGGAACAAGATGAAGAGGTGACGACCAGGGGGATTTGGGAAGATTGAATGATACCAGCTATAAAGGTTAAATTTCTGCTTTTAAAGAATTGAGCACTTATCTTGTAATTCCAAGAACTAGAGAATAGGGAGAGCGTCACTTGTCTGATACGATGAAAAAAATTTGAAATTTATATTCAGAATTTTGTAATGGGTTTGACAGGTGACGTAACAGATGGAAAATTCTCCAAAGTTGAGTGACTACAGGATGGGGAGGAAACATATTAAAAATGAGAGATGGCACTGAACAATTTAGAATTCGAAGAGGAGCCAGAAGATTCAAAGTGGAATCCAAAATGAGTTTCTGACACAATCCAAAATTAAATTAAAATGATGAAAGAAATCCATACCAAGAAGGGAGGGTGGAGGGGTTTCTGTGTCTGCAAGGAGAAAGGTCCATTGAAATTCATGTCGAAGGGATGGTAACGTAAAAAATGCTGTAAGTTCACCATGACACTTAATAGGAGTGTTATTTGCTGCACTCTCCTTCGTAAACTTTAAAAACAGTCTTGGGGTTTGCCTGGAGTTTACCAGCCTTGCTAGGTTCTTCATTTGGAATTTTTTCGTAAATCGTATTTTCTGTAGTCTTGGTTGCTTAGTCGGCTGTTTACCCAACTTCCTTGAGATTTGAAGTTTCTTGTAGCTTTGAGGTTCTGATCTTCTTCTTGGTAAGTAAGTGAGTCTGGAGTTAGTAATGCAGGGAAGCCTTTATATACAATTTTCTTTGTACTTATGTTAAAATTTTATTCTTACATAAAATATTGACATAAATTCAGACGTAAATACAACTTTTCGATTTTTCAAATAATTATATTTTTTTTTACACATTTAGGAATACTATAATATAGTATATAATTATATATATATATATATATATTATATATATATTATATATATATTATATGATATATATATATATATATATATATAGTATATATATATAATATATATATATATATTATATATAATATATATATATAACCGAATAACCGAAACTATCAACTTATTAAATGTTTCAATCCTTAACTTCCAATCATTTACTATCCTCATCATAATATCCTCTTACAACATAATAACCATATACACCCCATCCCACATCCTCAATATTGTCCGAACAACTACAAACCCATCTTAAATCTTATCAACACAATAAACAATTTAATAATAGGAGGCGATTTAAACGCTCATCACACAGCCTGGTACAGAGAATATCTTTCAGATAACCCAGAAATTCATATTCTCGAGGAACTTTCCTTAAATATATTAAATCACAACAGCTTTCCATTCCAATCTGAATCCCACCCCAAACAAACCAAACTAAGATTTC
>JABUQX010089823.1:30000-34641 GCA_015478945.1 Trachelipus rathkii
TTATTTGAGAGCACAGGTGGTCACAAAAATACATTAATAACACAATTTAAGTTAGGTTTGTAACGTAATTCATCAAATAAAACACGAAAGATATATATCAAATTGTTAACGAGTAAGTACATAAAATGCTAATAGGTCAAAAAATTCAATTCAGTACAATGAAATCAACAATTAATGCATTACAAATCCCTGTCTATATGATTGTCTTCTTTGCAGAATGTGGGCAATCACGTTGAAGGCCAACAATAGTCTGCCATCATGTGTGTATCCCATCTTCCCTTGGTATCTTTCTTCCATCACCTTGATATCTTGATGAACCTCTACCCTTGTTCCTCACTATAACATCCTAGATTATCCGAAACCGATCTAAGTGACCTAATGTATTATTCATATTAGCATTCCAATTTTTGAAGTCTGAAAGCATTTTCTATACGAGTTCTACATAGTTGGCAGATTTTTGGTTGCAAAAATTTCTGAACAACCAAGACAAACCTTTCCAGGCAGATGCTTCAATATCAGCCATGGAATTTATGAAATTGTCATCCTTGATGATTTGACGAATTTGAGGGCCGCTAAAGACTCCAGCTTTGAGTTTCTCTATACTCAACCCTGGAAAAAATTGCAATAATTTGAAACCATTCACACTATCTTTGTCCTAGGGCCCTCTAACAAATTCTTCATCAGTCTAGTTTTGAATTGTGGAGTGGAGGAAAAAATTTTTCCCCTGTCAAGCCAGTGTTCGGTAATGATTATTCTGATTCACCTACAGTCATATTTTCCCAAGCAGGCCATACAACTCCCAGTGGTCTTCTTTAGCCCTAATATCCCACAAGCATATTGAAACAAGGTTTTAGTAAATTCGCTTTGCTTCCCAAGTAAGATGTTGACCATTTTCAAATCAACGCATATAGACCACTGTTGTTCATTATATCTAAGCTTCTGCAAGATCATTCTTATATTTTCATATCCCTCTTTCAGTTTTGTTTGAGGTGACCTATTGAATCGAATGCTACTATTGCCATTGTACAAAAAACACCTTCAAAGCTTCTCGTTGAACGTATCATTGAAAACACTCGCTCATCTTCTGTCGGTTTAAGTAACCCATTTGGAGTAGAGTCCGGGAGCTTCCTACAGTATAACTAAGGTTCCCGTCTTCATGAATATGGAAGAAGTACTACCTCTCTTGTCCGAAAAAAAGTTATTTTACATTCGGCCTTGAGACAGTTCTTTTCACTTAGTCTAGATGCTAAAAGCTCAGAATCTTGCTTGGAGAGACTTAACTCTCGTACTAAATCATTGATCTCTTCCTGGGAGAACTGTTGCCGTGTAGAAGTACTTTCTTCATATTCACTACCACTATCTGCACGTGTGCACACCAAATCCTGGATATCTTCTTCATCAGACAATGCTAGGTCTGGGAGTGTAGTGAACACTGGGATGGGGACATCGTCAGAGTGTGGTACAGGTCGCCTTGCTGATTCCAAATCCGGATACTCAAATTTACGTTTCTTGTAACGATTGATACCTTTCACATTAACCAAACAAAAATAACAGTCACTGTGGTGATTCTTTGGTTCCCGCCATACCATAGGCACACCAAATTTTAAACCTTTTCTTCGTCCATTTTTCCACTGACGTAGATTTTCGACACACGTTTTACAGACCATATGGGGAGCCCAAGACTTATCTTGTCCGAGTTTCATTCCAAAGTATGCCAGGTATGCTTGCTTCACAAAGTTAGTAATATTCTTCTTGTTTCCTGGCAATATTCACTCACGATGACGGAGGAGGATGACTTGAAGGAAAAGTAAGGTGGAAAGTGCATTGAAGTCAGTCATAGTGTTCTGAAAAAAGAAAAAAATAAAGTATATATAAAGGTAAGCCCCTTAAAAAGAAATAAAACGATATTACTGTAAAATATGCATTAAAAAAGATATTTGTATATAGAGTGAAACCTGGAACCACCCTGTATCTCAAAAACTAGAGCCAATCTAGGAAAACTAATGTCATTTCTGAATCAGCGACACCCGATATACTATAAATTCGATAAAATATCTTTGGGAGCAAAAAAAATTTTTTTTTTTGTTGGCCAGTGATAGATATTTAGACCGAGAAGGAGAGTGATAATGTATATAAAGGAAGGAGAAAAGTGATGAGAAACTGTGAGGGAGGAAATAGAGAGAGAGAGAGAGAGAGAGAGAGAGAGAGAGAGAAGAGAAAAGAAGAGAGAGGAGAGAGAGAGAGAAGAGAGAGAACAAAGCATACTCGTTATGGAAAAATAGAAAGAAGCGGTCAAAATCTCAAAAAAACATTTTTTAATCGCGAAATTTTTTAAAACTATAAATATGGATGAAGAATTTTTACAGGCTGCATGAATCTCTCTCTCCTCTCTCTATCTCTCTGCTCTCTCTCTCTCTCTCTCTCCTCTCGATCTCTCGATCTCTCGATCTCTCTCTCTCATACGGGATGCAACATGACTAATCTACCTCCTCCCTTTTCTACTCTCCTCTCTTTCTCATCTCTCTTCTTCTTCATCTCTTCTCTCTCTCTCTCTTCTCTCTCTCCTCTCTCTCTCTCTCTATCTCTCCTCGTCTCTCTCTCTCTCTCTCTCTCCTCCTTCTCTCTCTCTTTAAACGACAACCATGCCTATTCTAAGCTCTTCTCTCTCTCTCTCATCTCTCTCTCTCTCCCACTCTCATCTCTTCTAATATCTCTTACTCTCTCTTCTCTCTCTCTCCCTCTCTCTCTCTCTCTCTCTCTCTTCCTCTCTCTCCTCTCTCTCTGCTCTTTCTCTCTCTCAACTTTGATAATTAAGATGCCTTTTTTCATGTTTCTCTTTTTAATATTTATTTACGTAATGCTTTAAAAAAAATAGAAGCTTTAATTTAAGTCTACAGAAAAGGATTTTATTCGTATCTCTTACGCTTAATCTTACGATTTATGTCTTTAATATAACGTTTCACTGATATAAGTTTATTATTACTATTATAATATTAGTATATTTATATATATATATATATATATATAATATATATATATATATATATATATATTATATATATATATATATATATAATATATATAATATATATATATATATTATATATATATATATATAATATATATATATATATATATATAAATACCTTACAAACCAAGTAACCTTTCGGACATTACATTGAAGTAAATTTGGGTGTTTAGAACCAAATCGTGAAACACATAGATACTGTAACGTTGGTATAGTGAACGACATGCCTCGCGATGTGTACTCAGACGACGAAAAATGAGCCATGGTCGAATTGTACATTGCAAATGGATGGAATTCACGGGTAGCCGCAAGTCTCTATGAGCAACGCTATCCTGATCGCCGTCACCCGTCGCACGTAACAATTTATAGGATCTACAGACGATTTGCCGTTACAGGATCTGTTGCACAACCACCACGGCAAGTCCCGGTACAGAATCGTGTGCGTACATTTAACGTGGAGTTAGAGGTTCTCTTATACACCCATGAAAATCCCTGTTCATCGTTACGGCAGGCTAGCAGGGTCCTTGGGATTTCCAAAGAGACTGTACGTAGAATTCGTATGACGTATAACATGACCCCATACAGGGCGCACATCGTGCACGGATTGCGTCCTGGAGACGCTGAGGGGAGATTAGGCTTCCTAGCTTTGATGGAAACCCTTCTTGATGAGGATGTACACCTCCTTCAGAACATCCTGTGGACAGATGAGGCTTGCTTTACCTCAAATGGAGTGATAAACCGTTGGAATTGGCGGCACTGGGCGGATGAAAATCCCCATATCACTTTCAGTGCCCGCCACCAGAATATTTTCACCGTCAATGTGTGGTGTGGGGTCCTTCACAGTCAACTTATTGGGCCTTATTTTTACAATGAGCACCTCACAGGCGAACGCTTTCTCCATTTCTTGCGATATATCCTCCCAGGATTACTGGCAGCTGTGCCAAGCTAGTGGCAGATGTGCCACTTCAGACACGGCGCAACATGTACATTCAACTAGATGGGTGTCCTGCACACAGTGCAAGGGGTGTGACGACCTACCTCAACCGTGTGTCTCCAGGGAAATGGATCGGGAGATATGGACCTGTGCCGTGGCCACCCCGCTCACCCGACCTGACCCCTCTCGACTATTACCTGTGGGGTTACCTAAAATCTGTGGTTTATGCAGGCTACACTACCCCAGTAACCTCGGTGGACGATCTGAAGCATCGTATTCGAAACGCATGTCGGGAATTACGGCCGATATCCATCGGTTTGGCAACGACAGAACATTGGATGAAGAGGGCAAGCGCATGTATCCGTGCAGGTGGTGGGCACTTTGAGCAGCATCTTTAAAAGTGTACGTCCGCAGACGTTGATGGCCTGCGACATACCTTCTGACTCATAACTGTAATAAAACTATCTTGCTAACCTGTGTTTGTTTTACCTATGTCTGTCGTGTACACCATTAAAGATTCAATGTTTTGAACGTGGATAGCGTGTACGGTATAAACTGTAGGTAAAAGTGTGTTAAGTAATTAATGTATAATTTCATACGTACATTTCAAATCTGGAATAAAAAATATACCATTCCATTCAAAAAAACATAGTTCCGCGCATTTGGACTACTGCGCATG
>JABUQX010089824.1:5000-10000 GCA_015478945.1 Trachelipus rathkii
AATTAACATTATTAAAGGCAAATTATGGCATGCTTTCTTAAATGACTTAGATTTAAGTCTCGAAATTAAAACGGATGAATTAACATTAGACGCAAAGGTCGAATCTCTCAAAAATACTTGTAGTGAACTAAAAGCAGAATCTGTAGAGTCAGATAAAATACAGCAGTGGCTTACATTAAAACTAAAGCCATATTATGAGTTAAAAAGTGATATTTCAAAATATATGAATAAATATGAACCAAAGATTAGACCACAAGATAGTGCTAGTAATGTATCAAGTAAAGTGAGTAAAGCAAGTGTAGCTAGTTCAAAAAGTGCAATAGCCCAATCTTTGTTACTTGAGATAGAAAAAAGTAAAATAAAATTACAAGAGCATGAACAATACTTGGCAAAAAAAAGGGAACTAGAAAGCTTGGATTTATACCAACACAGTAGTCATATAAAAAATTTAGAGCAGAGTCTTATAAAAATTGAACAAAAATTAGAAAGTCCAATTTTCAGTATTAGCGATACTTCTGTAAAAAATGAAAATAAAAATACAAATTTTTCAGAAACTAAAATAAAAAGTATAGGTGAAAATAATAATTTGGAATCTAAATTAGTAGAAATTTTAAAACAAAAGTTAGAAGTGAGTAGGCCTATTAATAATCCTCTTCCAACATGTGAGCATCCAACTAAATTTAAAGATTTTATGCTAGTTTTTAAAAACCAAATAATAGAAGGATGCTGTCGAATGATAGTTCCATTTATTAGTTAGGGTAGCGAATAATACGTAAGAAGTGGTTCATTCTGTGTGTAGTTTAGGCAGTAAAAACTCCGAAAAACTATGAATGAACCAAGTTATTGCTATACTTAAAGTTGGAAAGACTGGATGAATTAAGAAATGAAGATGGTGAAGCATGGCATTTTTCTTTGTTTTTAGATGCTATTAATAATGCAATGGAAAATATTACTCCATTGAATGAATTGAATTCTACTGGTGCTATTTATAGAATAGTTAAAAAACTTCCCTACAAGCAGCGTGATAAGTGGAGATATAAAGTTGATAGTATGTATGAAGAAAATAAAAAGGTAAATTTTAGTACTTTTACAAAGTTTGTTGAAAAAGAAGCAAGGATCATGAATACACCTCTATTTGGAGAACTTGGCATTGGTACAAAACCCAAACAAGCCAAATTACAAAGTGAAAAAGGTAAGTCACTTTATACAAAAGAAAATAATAATGACCATAGAAATAACAATAATAATAATATAATAATAATAATAAATGGAATAATAATAATGACAATAAAAGGAATTATGGTAGTAGTAAAGTAAGTAGTAATTAATAACTAATAAATCGGCAGTTTGCAATTTTTGTAAAAAAAGACTATAAATAAATGTAAAATTCTAGAAAAACAAAGCCAAGATGAAATAACAAAGTTCATCAAAGACAATAAATTATGCTTTAAGTGTCTCAGATCAAATCATTTTAGTAGTAATTGTAAAAGACCAGAAAAATGTGAAAAATGTAATAAGCAACATTTAACATTTCTGCATAGAGAAAAAGATAGTACCAGTTTAACAAAGAAAGAGCAAGATGGCTCAAATATCTCACCAGCAGCACTCACTGTGAATTTAGAAAATAAAGATAAGAAAGTAGAGTCAAAAGAATCAGGAAGTAATGAAACAAAAACCTTTCAGACAAAAGTAAGTAATAAAAAGCTATTTTATCCTGCTGTCCCAGTTAAAATTAAGCTTAAAGGTAAAGATAAAGTGATTATGACATACATGGGTTTAGATACATATTCATCAGCATGTTTTATGGATTTAAATTTAGCTGCAGAACTAGGTATGTCATATATGAAACCTCAGAAAGATATAGATATAACTACTATGTATGGGCAACACAAGATAAAGACATACATTTTAAATAATCTAGAAATTTATGATATTGAGATGAGGAAATCTGAAACCATAAATAATATATACTGCAAAGAAAATTGGCCCTTTAAAATGGATGAAAGTCCATCTATCAAAGATATAAATGGATTAGAATACTTGAATCATGTGCCCTTCAATTTTATAGAATCAAAAATTGGATTATTAATAGGGATGAACCAGAGTAAATTGTTAAAACCAATAGAAGTAGTAGAAGGTCATCATTATAACTCTCCCTTTGCAGTTAAGTATTTATTTGGATGGGCTTTACAAGGTTCGACACCAGATGGTATACCAGCTTTCATGAGTTTAAGATGTCATAAGACCCAAATACAACAAGAAGATGATAATTTGCTTGAAAAATATTGCTCAAGAGAGTTTTCTGAAAAGAATCCTGAGCAAGTCTGTGAAAGTGTAGAAGATTTGAAGGGGAAGAAAATAAGGTTGAAAATACATTACAAAGAACAATTACAGGTAAATTTCAAGTTGGTTTACCATTTAAAAAAGAAAATCAGCATTTTCCTAATAACAAAAATCAAGCTTTAGCAAAATTGTATTCATTAAAAAATAAATTTTTGAAGGATAAAGAATATTTTGTACAATATTGTGATAACATAGATGAAATGTTAAAACTTAATTTTGCAGAAAAGATTGAGAAACATGAATTATTAAACAATGACAGATTCTATTTAACACACCATAGTGTAATCCATCCACAAAAGAAAAAATTGAGAGTAGTTTTCAATGCAGCTTTGCCATACAATGGTATTTCTTTAAATAATAGTTTACTCACAGGACCAGATTATATTTCTAACCTACAAGGCATCCTTTTAAGGTTCAGAAAAGAGAAATATGCTTTCATAGCAGATATAGAGAAGATGTTTTATCAAATACAGGTACTTGATAAAGATAAAGATTATCAGCGCTTCCTATGGTTTCCTGATGGTAATTTAGATAAAACTCCAGAAGAATACAGGGTTAAAGTTCATATATTTGGTAGTGTGAGCTCACCTTCAATTGCAAATTATGTTTTGAAGCAAACTACAAATGTAATTGAAGCAGAAAAATTCAGTAATTTAGCCAAAGATACAATACTTAGAAATTTCTATGTAGATGATTGTTTAAAGTCTGTGAAATCAGAAAATGAGGCTGTAGCAGTTTATAAAGAAGTTAAAGAAATTTTAAAAATTAGTGGTTTTAATCTGCATCAAGTAGCTAGTAATTCAAGGAAATTTTTAGAAAACATTGATATACAAGACTTAAGTAAAGATTTTAAAGAAATAAACTTAACTTTGGATAGATTGCCTTCACAAAAAGTATTAGGCTTAAGTTGGGACCCAGAAAAAGATTTAATGAAAGCTAGGGTAGATATACAAAATAAAGAATTAACAAAAAGAAGTATACTCAGTTGCATTTTTTCCATATATGATCCACTAGGTTTTATTAGTCCAGTACTACTAGTAGCTAAAAAGATATTTCAAAATTTATGCGATAGAAAAGTTAACTGGGATGATGAAATTCCATTAGATATAAAAAAAAGTTACATAAAATGGCTAAATGATGTTAATAAGTTAAATGATTTTCAAGTCCCTAGGCCATACAATCCAAATTGTTTAAAGTATAAAAGGGTAGAATTACATTATTTTTCAGATGGTTCTCAAATTGCATATGCAGCAGTAGCATATATAAGATTCATTGGAGAGAATAATGAAATATATTGTTCATTGGTGTTTTCTAAAACAAGATTGATACCATTAAATAAAAATTTGATGTTAACTATACCAAGAATAGAATTGAGTGCAGCCAAATTAGCTGTCAACATACATACACCAAATTTTAAAAGATGAATTAGATATGAACATAAGTAAAGAGTATTTTTGGATAGATAGTGAAATTGTATTACAATATATTAAAAATGAATCAAAAAGGTTTAAAAGATTTGTACATAATAGAGTTAATTATATTAGATCACAAACAGATATAAGCCAATGGAATTATGTACCAGGCAAGCTAAATATTGCAGATATAGCAAGTAAAGGAATATCTGTTAATGAGTTTTTGAACAATAAACTATGGAGCACTGGTCCAGAATTTTTGTACAAAGACAAAGCTCAATGGCCTGAGCAAAATAAAGAAAATAAATTAGATGATGAAAATGATGAAATTATAAAAAGTAAACCTGTAATGGCCATACAACTACAAGAAAGTTCAACAGACAAGCTCATACATTCTGTGTCAGATTGGATGAAATTAAAAATAAAAATAGCATGGATTTTAAGAGTTAAAGAAAATTTGCATAAAAAAGCCTGGAATAAAGGTGCTATGACAATCACAGAATTAAAAAATGCAGAAAAGGCTATTTACAAATATGTACAAAATAAAGAATTTCATGATATACAATACAAAATAAAAAAGAAAGAAGCCTTACCAAAGAGGCACATTTTGGCAAAATTCCTACCATTTATAGATGATAATGGAATATTAAGGGTAGGTGGGAGGAATAAAAATCTGAATGATGTATCATTTGATTACAATGTTACAATGCTAATAATGAGACATTACCATAGAATTAATGGACATTTAGGAAAACAAACAGTTTTAAATGCTTTAAGAGAAAAGTACTATATCATTGGAGCAAGTAGAAGTATTAAGAAGATCCTAAAAGATTGCATAATATGTAGAAGCTCCATACAAGGCCAACTCAGCAGTTGATGGGAGATTTGCCGAAAGATAGATTAAAATGTGATGTACCACCATTTACAAGTATTGGTATAGATGCCTTTGGCCCTTTTCTTGTAGTAAGGGGAAGAGGGAAGGTAAGAGAAAAAAGATATGGATTAATATTCTCATGTTTAAGTAGCAGAGCAATACATTTAGAAATGCTATATTCATTAGATACTGATGCTTTTATCAATGCTCTAAGAAGATTTATAAGCCGCAGAGGCAATGTGAAATTGATCCGATCAGATAATGGATTGAACTTTGTGAAAGCTAACAAAGAATTAAAAGGACAAGTTAAAATTTGGAATAATAAGCAAGTAAATAAATTTTTTGAGCAAAAAGAAATACAGTGGATATTC